>PVIU01016572.1:0-44605 GCA_004026605.1 Ondatra zibethicus | reverse complement strand
GTCTTAGCAATAGCTATAAGACAGAATAAGGAGATCATGGGGATTCGAATTGGAAAGGAAGAAGTCAAACTTTCGTTATTTGCAGATGATATGATAGTGTACATAAGTGACCCCAAGAACTCTACCAAAGAACTTCTACAGCTGATAAATACCTTCAGTGAAGTGGCAGGATACAAAATCAACTCAAAAAAATCAGTAGGCATCCTATACACAAAGGATAAAGAAACCGAGAGGGAAATCAGAGAAACATCACCTTTCACAATAGCCACAAATAGCATAAAGTATCTTGGGGTAACACTAACCAAGGAAGTGAAAGATCTATTTGACAGGAACTTTAAGACCTTGAAGAAAGACATTGAAGAGGACACCAGAAAATGGAAGGATCTCCCATGCTCCTGGATTGGAAGGATCAATTTAGTAAAAATGGCCATTCTACCAAAGGCCATTTATAGATTCAATGGAATATTTATTATAAACAAGTTCTACTGATAAATTCTGAAATACATTGTGCCCCACAAAATTTGTAATTTTAATTCCTAACGTCCAATTTGACTACACTCGGAGATAGGATCTTTAGTGGGGAAGTAACTGGATATTTGATACATGAAGAAGGAGTCTGTGTATGAAAGGATTTATAGGAAGATGAGCTAATAAGAAGTGGAAGAGACCCCAGGGATGAACACACATAGAGAAAAGGTTCTTTGAGTTCCCATAAGAAGACAACCATCTCTAAGCAAGAAGGGAGAATCAATATTGCCAGCATCTTGAAGATTTCCAGGTTCTATAAGGTTTAAGCCCCATAGTCTAATTTATTATGGCAGACCTTGCAGACTAATGTAAAATATTCAGACATGACCAAAGTGTGGGGAAATAGAAATGGCTTTTGCTGTCTACTACCTTAATTCTGGGTTCTGTTCCAAAGAACCTACCCCATAGCTAACCATTTCTGCATTTTAAAATGTTGATCTTTCAGTGATCAACTCCACATCTGTATTAATATGTTTATGATACTATTTCCTTATTTATCACCTTTAAGCTTGCCTATGTACTTTGTATTGTGATCAGTAAGCATTTAGTTTCTTAGAGAGTAAATTTGTCCTCTCTCCCTTCTCAAGCCAAAATAATTACATTTCAACTTTTTTCACAAACCTGCTCTCCACTTTATGAAGAATAATGTTGCAACCCTTCCTTATTCACCACAGAACTGAAGACATTCCTATTCCAGCACCCGCTGTGCCTTCTTCATCCCCATCCCCTGTATGTCTGATAACTATGCATTTTACAATATCATTAATTAAGCTCTTGTGTCTTTTCTACATAGTTATTCTTAACACCTGGAAGCTAAATCTACTATGAGATCATATGTTTTGTTCATTAAATATGCGATCAAATCTCAGGCTTACATTTGTATCCTAAGGAATCTGCAACAGTAGACTTTGAACAGTGCAGCTTGAATTAAGGTAAAAGGTCTGATGTGGGATGCCTTTCTGTATATGCTTTGCTTTTATTGGTTGATGAATAAAGCTGTTTAGGCCAATTACTTAGCAGGGTAAATCCAGGTGGCAAATCAGAATAGAGAGAGAGAGAGAGAGAGACAGAGAGAAAGAGAGAGCAGAGTCAAAGAGACACCATGTAGCTGCCAAAGGAGGCAGACGCCATGTAGCTGTCAAAGTAGAAGGACACACTGGAACCGGTAGGCCACAGCCTTGTGGTGATATACAGGTTAGTAGAAATGGGTTAATTCAAGATGTAAGAGCTAGCTAGAAATATGCCTCAGTCATTGACAGAACAGTATTGTAATTAATATAGTTTCTGTGTGATTATTTGGATCAGGTGGCCAGGAAGCAAAAGAGAAGTCTCCGTTTACACAGGTCTACCATGAGTGTCATTAAATAAAGTATTCCTAATATAAATGAGAGTTCATGCAATCATCAGGATGTTTGTAATGTCTATAAAGGGAAATAGGAGGATCATAGTAAAATTTACAACCTCCAGAGGTATTGGCCTAGGAGGGCATGGTAGAGATATAGAGAAAATTTAGTGATCCCAGCACGCTCAATATTAATGTGGTCTCTGAAGAACTGTTGGCAAAACTGAGTTCTCTTTTTTTTGGTGTGGGACTGTGGTGAGTACAGAGCAACAGGGATTACAGTGACAAAGGGCATGCTCATTTACCATGATCCACTGTGCCTATAAGGAATTTTGAGACTTGTATAAAAGATCCCATAGACCTTCAGCCAGAAGGGATTAAAATTCCCGAAGTGAAGTGGACGAAGAGGCAGAACTGAGATTTAGGAGTACTTATTTACAATGTACAATAGAACAGGCACAGTAATTGCGAGAAGCTAAAATGTGAATGACACACACTCTATGAGCAGAATTTACTACCTTGAGTGGGCAGAAGAATTGAGATAAAGGGCAATGATGCAGACTTTAAGACAAAAGTCCCAAACGTTCAAAGAGGACATAAAGTGAGCTTACCAGTTGCACTTAAATGAATTCTGACTTCACAGATGAGAGAAATATTTATGGATCCACAGGCAAGCAAGCAATTTGCCATTTAGAATGACTGGGAAAATGTGTCACTCTGACTTGAAAGTGATAATCTTCTCTGAAATACCCTGTTTGAGCACTTCCTTTATTACCCCCTCTCTGTAGAGACCCAGGCTGTAACCAAAATATTGACTGATTTCCCCAGATACTTATTGAACAACTGAGGATGGTGGCTATATGTTTATGTGCCGCCAACTGGCAAGTATCAATTGATTAACACAAAGTGCTACAGTCCTTAATGGTGACATTTTGTAAACAGAACTAACATCAACACAAAGAAAACTCACACAACTAGAGAATGTGACAGCTCATCTTGACTCAACATTCTCTTGAAGGAGTATTGCCACCCTTAGACAGGCCCACAGACCTTCCCCATCACGAATTGTTAACATTAAATGCATTCCCTGGTTGTTCTTTATTATTACTATAATCTAGTATCATCATCAAATGCGGTAAGCTTACAATTTATATTATATGATGTTTGATTTCAATACTTTTCCATTTTATAGATGAAGAAATATAGGCATCATACATATGAAATCACAGATGGAAGATAACAGATACCAACTGGATAGACTCTTAGAAAGACTGGTAAACATTTGACTTTACTTTCTCAGTTCTCAAGTCTTGTATGTCCTGTACTTGAAATGAATCGCCTAATTCCAACATTCCGTCTTATGTATCATTCACAGAACAACTCATATTTGGCCTCCTTGTTGTTAGTGTGTCATCACTCTGACACATAGCCTGTAGACCCCTATCCTCTACAAGTAGTTGCTATCTCTTTAAGAAATTTAAAATAATTTTTTGATAGTGCTGGAGACTGGATCCTGAACTTTGTGCCTTAGGCATATCAGACAAATGCTTTACCAGTGGGGTACAACCCCAGTCCAGGATGAAAGCTTTTAATTTAGATTTTCATTTACCAATGCCATCCTCAGGGGCAGCTTTTAGATACTTTAAGAAAGTAACATTAACATTAAGAGCTATTCTCCTGCAGTCCTGTGTCTCTAAAGCAATGAAAACTCTTCTGGGAGAGGCCGTATTATAATCGCAGGAAGCTCGTGCTGCTCATGGGAAACGAGGCTTGATGAGTTCATGAAAAGTGTCAATACTGTGCTCAGCACACAGATGATGCTTAATAAATGTCACCAACCATTGCTGTGATTCAGTTTTCTCCTCATCTCAGGGCATACAAAAGCATCCCTAACATGATACAGGACAAAGATTTTCACTGAAGCACAGTACCAATTCTTTTTAAGTCTGAAGGTCACTACCTTGTCCTTATAGGGTAATGCCACCTTTTCTCTGCACACTGTTTCCTAAACACCCCTCAATGAACACCTCGGATGTCTGATAGCATGAAATAATAAATACACTATTTTCTTTCATGCAGACATACCCATTATGAAGCTTAATTTATTCACTATAAAATAATTGATAATAAGTCAATGACTCATAAGAACATCCTGCAGTAAATGTCATATGAACATATTTCTTGAAGATGTCAAGACAAACAACAATATTGTTGGATTGCAGTTGACAATGAGCAAACAAAATCACATGAAGCAGCACTGTGAGTTAAGAGTGCGCCAATATTCTAAGATATTAAACTTAGAAGCTCCAGGAAAGGAAGGAGACTACTTTTGCTTTTTTATCAAAAAATTATCTTCCTCAGTACCCAGCACGTGTCTTTGCATGTTGCAGAAGAGAAATGCATTTATTTCAAATTTCTTTTGCACATTGAATCAATTTATTTAGAACATGCCACTGTTTTGCATTATTTATCTTGCTTGTCTTGCCCCTGTAACTCGATTATAAGCAAGATCAGAGCAGAGACGTCAATGCCCTGCACAAAACAGGTTCTCAACTCCTTTATGAGGATAATAGGCCTTTAGGGTTTTATTCCTTTAAAATATAAATTGACACTGAACAGATGAAGGTTCTCTTCCCCCCATCTAGATGAAATCTGTGTGGTTTATATTGAGGGCAGCAAAACCAATTTCACTTGAAATAATAAAGAAATATGAAGTTCAAATGGAAAATACATTTGCATGGCTCAAATGCTCATTCATCAGAGAGTTGAAAGGATGTGATTTTCTTGTCAGATGACATGTCATAAAAATAAAACAGTGGCAATGCTGACACTTTATATTTTGAATAAGCGCTATAGCATGAACCCAATTTCTGTTTAAATATTCCACATATACAACCCTTTCTTCACAGTTGGCCCCTATGGCTCACTTAGACAATTCTGGAGAGTTTAACCAATTATAGACCAGTCTCATAGAATAATTGTGTCTCAGATTTTGTCCTTTAGAGATCAAAGTACTATATAGTGTGTGTGTGTGTGTGTGTGTGTGTGTGTGTGTGTGCATGTGTGTGTGTGTGTTTGTGTGTGCATTTGTGTAATGTCTTGGTTTAGGACAACTGGGACATTATTACTCATGTGCTGTTTACCTTGTTTTGAGGTGAGGTCTATCGTGACTTGAAAACTCACAAATTAGGCTAGAGACTAGGCTTAATAAATCTTTATCACTCTTAAACTATAGTCGTCTCATTTCTCCTGTCCCTCTACTCCCACACTTTCTGTGACTGACCCATTTTGCCTCTCGTGTTCCTAGCAGCTTCCACTTTAACCTTTGTTATTATATGTCTATATAAATGATTTAACACACGAATACATGCTAGGCCCATTCAGTATTCCCTGAATGTATATATTTCTAGGCCCTGCCATTCAGTACTGGGTAACCAATGGGGAGCTCTTCCCTGAGGAAAGCCAGTGCTTCCGTTCTCAGCAGCTGCTCATTGCCTATAGCTCTTCATCGAGAGGTAGGGCCCTTTGAAATTTCCCAATCTAGTGAGACCATGGATCTTAGAGTAAGATCTACTGCTATTGCTCTCCTAACTCAGCATAATTCCTACTGCATTTTAAATTCTTATCCCTACACCCACAGATAAATATGCATTTCACCCCTCATCAAAGAAGTGTTTTCTGTTTTCGATAGGAAGGACATCATCACAGAAAGCCACAGCTGGTCAATGGATGACACCCATGACGAAGTGAATAAGCAAAGCACATGTGATGTTCACCCTATACAAAGTACTAACGTACCACAGACAACTGAGGAGCGTTGGGAACTGGGGAAGTGAACGACCTCAGGAAGAGCATATCAGTTGAACGTCTAGTACCAAATTATTAGTCCTGAAAACATACATACAAGTAACAGTTATGTGGATCAATTAGGCTATATTTGGGAAGATATATGTATATACATACACATAAGTGCATAAATAACAGTTAGTGAAGAAAGAAGTCTTGATTTGAAGGAGAGTAGACAGGGGTGTGAAGTGAGAAAAGGGGGAAATATAATTATAATTGAAAAATCTGCAGAGAACAACTGAACATGGGCTATTCATTCTAACCGATAGATCTACAACTCAGCTTCTGCATCTGACCCTCAAGGAGCAGGATGGAAAGACTGTAAGCGCCAGAAAACCAGTGAGTCAGCTTTGAGAGTGTGCCTTCTAGCTATGAGACAGAGTTACATACTAATCAAACCTAAATGAGACCTGAATGAGTCCAATGCCAGTTGGCACTCTTAAAATTAAAACAAAACAAAATAACCAAAAACTCATGTGTGTGCGTGTGTTCATGACAGCTTCACATTTTGAGTTATGATCACAGTAAGAAAGAATATAAATAAAAATATCTTTCATAAATTATTGCAAATGATATTCATTCCCCCAAATGGTATTTGTTCTACCACAAATAAAAGAGTTTTCCAGCAACATATTAATCACCAAAGATAGATAGTCTTAAATAGCAGGATATGTGCCAAGAATATAAAAGGGTTCTTTTTCCCCCACATGTCAACTTTCCCTTCGAATTTATGTATAACTAAGCACTGCTGTAGAAGAAAAGAAATAAACCATATGTTTTTACGCTGTGGGGAAATCCATGCTGTACAGAAAATCTATAAATATTGAAAAAAAATTGGTAACTTTAGTAAATATGCAGCACCAAGTTGTTGTAACCACAATCATAAAACAGTTAGAGAACAATTACTTTGATTCACAATGAAGGCTTCCCGAAGTTAAGGAAACACAGAAGCATGAAAACACTAAAGTCTGAGTGATAGGCTTTATCTGCAATCTATGAAATTCATAGATGACTGGGGTCTCTGCAACCGCAGTAGAGCAATGGCCTGCAGAGGGGAGAAGGTAGTTCTCTTCACCACCACTCAGCAGTATCTGGTGTTGGCTCAAGCTCTGAGATCCTGACCCTGACTAGTTTATTTTAGGCATAATTAAGAATAGAATAATTTGGTGAAAACTTTCCTGGTCACAATTAACTCAATCCTATGTACACAATAAGCCTTAATATGTGACTACATCGGAACTCTTTGTAATGTGCATGTGATATATTCCATAAAGATGTATTCTGCAGATTGTTTACATGTGACAAGTTCCATAAAGGTAGGTTATACAGAATGACAAGTTCACAATAAAGGCTTTTGGGAGGATCTGGTATAGTCTTGGATACACAGATGGTCCAGAGATCACCAGGCTATTAACCATGTTCACTCCCAACCTATTGGACAGATAAAATGCATTCTTTCCCTTGGAGGGTCAACTACGTTTGTTTAACATTCTGGTTCTCCCAATGCTTATCTCTGAGCCCATGGATCTCCATGTCTTCTACAACAGATGTAAGGATATGGTTATTAAAAGAAAGGCATATTTTCTGGGCAGTTGAAAATACTTTCAGAGCTGTGTGTGTGTCATGTAGCCACAGGACCAAAAAAATTAAGAGGATTTCATCACTCCATGAGTTTTTCATTTCCACTTTTCATCTGTCCCTAACTCTGCCTTACCTGCCATAGACTAGACTGTGGGGATTTATTAAAGCTTACATTCTGAGAATGAGCTATTGTTCACCAAACCCTAGATCAAATGTTAGGCCATGATCAAACACCTAACCCCTTGCTTTCTTTATTCCGTATAGCAAGAGCAGTAATGTGCTTATGCAGTAAGTTTTCTGGAAGATTCAATTAGGCAATATATGTAAACTATTAGACATGTGTTTGGTGGTCATAGCTGGCACAGGTAAAGAGTACATTTTTCTCTTTAGTAAAAGAAAAGATTTAAGACGGGAAATCCGAATTGTCAGCTGGGTGGAGGTGGCCTACACCTTTAATCCTAGCACTCAGGAGTTGGAGGCAGGAGGAGCTCTGTGAGTTTGAGGCTAGCCTGGTCTACAAAGCAAGTTCAGGACAGCCAGAGCTGTTACACAACGAATCCCTGCCTCAACATTAATTAATTGGTTAATTAATTAATTAAAATTTCCCCAAAACAAAAAAGAAATCTGACTTGCCATCTGTGTGGCTCTGTGAATATTCACTCTTCGGAGAAGAGAAGGACAGTGTGGGCTAGGAAACAGTATTGGGTTCTCACTGTAATACAAATAACAAAATGTGTGCTATATATTGTTCTTCGTGAACTGCATCCACATCCTCCTGACACTAACCATAAAAGAGTAATTAATGTTACTCCTGTTCTGTAGGCAAGCACACTAAGTTTCAAACAGACAATGCACATTGCCAAGGGCCTAAGCTAAGGCTTGAAATTGGAAAGTCTGGCTTCAAAAGATGTTCCAATAATGTACTTTGAGTCTCTATTCAATTTAAAGTACGACCTTCAAGGCTAAGAAGACAGTTTTCCTTTAAGAATGTTTATAAAAATATATTAACTATGGCTTTGTGACTAGAATAAAGCTATTAATTTACCTATTTTTTCTTTAACACTTGTGGGTGAATTGTGGGATAAATTTCAGAATTAATTAGAGCTACTAACCATCACCAATTAAGTTATTCCCTTGGGATATAAGCATCTATCCGTTGGAATTTTGGACAGTTCAACTGATTATTGAAAAAGTCAAGAAATTAATTTTTCTTTAATTCATTTGACACACTGTGTGATTTACTTGAAAATATCAAATTATTTATATCTGGTCCAGCTCTTTATAACTAAATACTCTTTATCCTAATATTCAGTCAGTACATGATGCAAAGGATAAATATTTTAAATATTTTGTGATTTTAAATCAAGAAGAATTATAGAAGTAACTTGTTTTCTCTGTCATTTTTATGAGGAATCTAAGACATTCACACAGAGAATTGAGAAAGTCTGACTTTTTTTAATAAGGTAAAACCACAGTATATTTCTTTAGTATAATAACATCTTTCAATGCATTGACATATATATATATATGCCATATCCATCTCTCTCTATATATATGCATAATTATCTGATATATATATATATATATATATATATAAAATTATCTGATAAAATCTTCAGGTTATACTTTCTTTCTTTTTTTTGTTAAGGGAAGTAATTTTTTATTTTATTTTTTATTTTTTTCGATAAGTTTTCTCTGTAGCTTTAGAGCCTGTCCTGGAATTAGCTCTTGTAGACCATGCTGGCCTCACACTCACAAAGATCTGTCCTCCTCTTTCTGATAAGCAGATATTTTGAGTCTTTTGCTTAGCTATATGTTTAAAACTTATGGATAAATGTCTTTATCTGAAAGTTTTATTTTAGAATTATAAGACCACAACTAAATCTTATTCTAAATCTCATTGACTTACTTTCTTAGGGTTCATGAAGGAAAGCTATCTTATTATATATCTTAAATATCAAATTTAGTTGGAATTTCATGTTTAATATGTTATATAGCATAATGAATATTTTGACATTGTTTAATTAAATAGTATATTGACCTTTTCACTTTTATCAAGTTCAAATCTATTTATTTATTTTATTAGATATTTAAAAAATATCAATCCAAATTCCCACTCCCTCCCTTCCTCTCATTCCCTCCATACACCCTTCCAACCCAACCCCAATCCTCAGAGAGAGTAAGGCACTTTGCTTTGTGGACAGTTCAAGGCCCTCCCTACTACATATAGGCTGAGCAAGGTATACAGTCAAAGAGAATAAGATCCCAAAAAGCCAGTACATGCAGTAGAGATAAATTCCAGTGCCACTGCCCGTGGCCATACAACTGTCAACCACATTCAGAGGTAGTCAAGTTCAAGTTTAAGGCTATCTTCTCCAGACAAATAGTTATGGGCTATGGTTTGAGCATAATCACCCCTCTCAAAATGCTGTCCATATCTAATATGTTGCTGTTTGCCAATGCAATGATTAGGTAAAGGCAATTGTTCCCCTATGGCAATAAGAGTCTTGTGAAGAAAATGCAGAAGTCTGAAAAAAGTATGTATACCAGCAAAGGAACTCAGTGGGAAATATAAGGCTTACTCACTTTGGGTTTCTGCCAGTAATAGACCCAGCCTCTAAATCTGTGAATTCCACATCTGTGGGTTCAGCCTCTAGAGAGCTGAAAGTGTTTGGGAATGAAGTGTATGAACTAAACATGTACAGCATATCTCCATGTTGATTTTCTCTGGGAAAGGGGGCATGATGGCAATCGCTTTCAGAGCATTTACAAGGTATTATATAGTATTAGCAGTCTACAGATGTTTGCAGCTTTCAACCATGTGGGTACCCATAGGTTCCATGTGAGTACTTGACTGGAGCGCCTACAGCTTTTGATACCTGCAACCACGAGCAAGTGCCTGTGAAGGTGTACTGTGCTGGGAAACAACTCCCACCCTCATTTTCCTGTTGAGAGTCAGATGGCTTAAAGACAAAATTCACAGCTAGTTATAGAATTTAGTTGTGTCTCAAGTCATACAACATCTGGGTCAGTGTTGTGGTAATAAATGGACTTTCTAAGAGGAGTGTTTGCGTGCTGGATTTGATGATCTGTGATTTTGTTTTCCTTGTGGTACTAGATGTCAGGCAAACAGCAGTGACTTAAAGATGGGTAAAATAAACCATTTGCTCTTGTGAGTAGCATTAGTTTGTTTTAGTTCATCAATTTTTTTTAATTTATTTTATATGCATTGGTGTGAGGGTATCAGACCCCTGGAACTAGAATTAAAGACAGTTATGAACTGCCACGTGGGTACTGGGAATTGAACTTGGGTCCTCTGGAAGAGCAGTCAGTGTTCTTAACTGCTGAGTCATTTCTCTAGCCCCAACCTACCAGTTCTTAAACTCATGTTTGACTTTCTGTTAAAGAAAGATAGGTCACAGTATTTGGCTTTGGGAATTTGATGGTTAGGTTTTATAACTTGGTAAAAGCTAGAATTACCTGGAAAGACAAAACTTCAGTTAAAGAAATGCATCTTTGTAGTAGGAGGCTGCTTGTTTGTTCCGGCTGCCCTGAACCAAAATAACCATACAGTAACTATATTATTTAAAATACTGCTTGGCCCAGTAGCTCTAACTTCTTATTGGCTAACTCTTATATCTTAGTTTAACCCATTTCTGGTAATCTGTGTATTGCCACGAGGCTGTGACTTACCAGGTAAAATTCCAGGAGTCTGTGTCCTGCGGGGCTACATGGCTTCTCTCTGACTCCACCCTTCTTCCTCCCAGCATTCAGCTCAGTTTTCCCCGCATAGCTAAGTTCTGCCCTGCTATAGGTCCAAAACAGTTTCTTTATTCATTAATGGTAATCACAGCATACAGAGGGAAATCCCAAATCATGTCTATTAGATTGGCCCCTACGTATGTGGGTATGCCATTTTCTTGGTTGATGATTGATGTGGAAGGTATCCTGGTAGATACAAGAAAGGTAACAGAGCATGAACCTAGGAGCTAGCAAGTCAGTATATTTTCTACAACTTCCTGACCTTTGTTCCCACTTGTGTTCTACCCCTTACTTTCTTCAGTGATAGATTATGACCTGGGAGTTAAATGACGTAAAAAAAAAACCGAAAAACAAAACAAAACAAAAACAAACAAACAAAAAACAAAAAAAACACCCTTTTCTTCCCAACTTGCCTTTTTCATGGTGTTTTATCATAGTAACCAAACCCTAACCAAAACAGAAATTGATACCAGATAGTGTGTTATTCCTGCAATGAACTTATCCATGTTGTTTGGGGAGCATTGCTGGAAGACTTCGAAAGTTTGGGCTTGGGATGCCAATGAGAATTCAGAGTTTAGTGGGATTTTTCTATGGGAGCTTAGAAGATGAACCTGTTGAAAGAAATGTAGAACATGGAGGCCTGGCTAGTGAGGTTTCAGAGGGCTATTTGTTTGATACTTTGAATCAAGAATCCATGGTTCATGATCAGCTAAGACTGAAGAATCCTTTGTGATTAATAAGAGGCTATAACCTCTATTGAAAACACTTGCCTTACTGGAATAATCCATCACACATAACTGGGGCTAAAGTTCCAGTTGAAATTCATAGAAGAGGAATATCATTGAAAAAAATATCCTTGGAAGTGTTTCATTATGGTCAGTACACAGAATTTGTGGCTTCTTATGAGGCCCAGGCTATATGTCAAGCTGGTACCCATCTTGGTTGTGTGTCAGAGCCTCCCTCATGGTATTAGTTTTGAAGGTATGAAGGGGTCATGGAGAGCAGCTGAGGCTTGGCATTGAGAAGTCAGGAGAGCTCTGCCTTTGGTGACAGTGCAGCTCTGTTATGGTGGTAGATCACAGCACGTGGGAGTTGCTGATACCATAGAATGACCACCACAGACAGCCACAGAGTAGATCAGGCCTGTATCGGTGAGACCAGCTAAGTGTGCTACACATGATTGAACCACAGTAGAACTGCTCAAGCCATTTGGAGCATAGGAGATCCTGGATAATCAATCCCTAGACATCTAATAATGAACTAGTTATAATGTTGAATTCATGCTTTACTTATTTTTAATTATATATTTTAAATTTTTTATTCTTTTATTTTTTAAACAATATTTTCTTATTTTACATACCAACCCCAGTTCCCATTCCCTTTCCTCCTCCCTCTCTCCCCACCTCACCTTATATCCACTCTTCAAAGAGGACAAGTCTTCCCATGGGGAAACAATAAAGTCTGGCACATCACTTTGAAGCAGGACCAAGATACTCCCCCCTATATCTAGGCTGAACAAGGTATCCCTCCAAAGAGAATGGATTCCAAAAAGCTAGTTCAAGCACTAGGGATAAATCATGGCGCCACTGCTAGTGGCCCCACAGACTATCCATCCCACACAATTGTCACCCACATTCAGAGGGCTAGTTTGGTCCTATGCAGGTTCCCCCACTATCAGTCCAGAGTCAGTGAACTCCCACTAGCTCAGGTCAGGTGTTTTTGTGGGTATCCCCATCATGGTCTTGGTCCCTTTTCTCATATTATTGCTTCTCCCTCTTTTTGACTGGACTCTGGTAGCTGGACCATCTGCTTCATCAGTTACTGGATGAAGATTCTATGATGACGATTAAGGTAGTCATCAATCTGATTACAGAGGAAGGCCAGTTCAGGCACCCTCTCCACTATTGCTTAGGATCTTAACTGGGTTCATTCTTGCGGATTCCCAGGAATTTTCCGAATGCCAGGTTTCTCGCTAACCCCATAATGGCTCCCTCAATCTCTGTCTCTGTCCTTTCCCCATCTTGACCATCCTTTTCCCTCATGTTCTCCTTGCCCTACCCTTCTTCCCTCCCCCAGGATCCCAATTTACTCAGGAGATCTTGTCTATTTCTCCTTCCCAGTGGGATACATGTATGTCTCTCTTAGGTTTCTTCTTCTTACCTAGCATTGACTATAGGATGGTTATCCTTTGCTTTAAGTCTAATATCCACCACTTATTAGTGAGTACATACTGTGTTTGTCATTCTGGGTCTGGGTTACTTCACTCAGGATGGTTTTCTCTAGTTCCATCCTTTTGCCTGCAAATTTCAAAATGTCCTTGTTTTTTACCACTGAGTAGTACTCCATTGTGTAAATGTGCCATGTTTTCTTTATCCATTCTTCAGTTGAGGGGCATCTAGTTTGTTTCCAGATTATGACCATTATGAATAATGCTGCTATCAACACAGATGAACAAATGTCCTTGTGGTATGAGTGAGCAGCCTTTGCCTAAGAGTTGTATTGCTGGATCTTGAGGTAGATTGATTTCCAATTTACTGAGAAACTGCCATACTGATTTTCAAAGTGGCTGTTCAATTTTGTACTCCCACCAGAAATGGAGGAGTGTTCCCATTACTCGGCATCCTCTCCATTCTGATTGGTGTAAGATGGAATCTCAGAGTTGTTTTGATTTGCATTTCCCTTATGACTAAGGATGTTGAACAGTTCCTTAAGTGTCTTTCAGCCATTTGAGATTCTTCTGTTAAGAATTCTCTGTTTAGATCTGTACCCCATTTTTACATTGAATTATTTGGTATTTTAATGTCTAGTTTCTTGAGTTCTTTATATATTTTGGAGGTCTGTCCTCTATCTCATGTGTGCACAGTTGGTGAAGATCTTTTCCCACTCAGTAGGATGTCATTTTATCTTATCAACTGTGTCCTTTGTCTTACAGAAGCTTCTCAGTTTCAGGAGGTCCCATTTATTCATTGCTGCTCTCAGTGTCTATGCTATTGGGGTTACATTTAGGAAGTGGTCTCCTGTGCCCACGTGTTCAAGGGTGCTTTCCACTTTCTCTTCTTTGAGGTTCACTGTGGCTGGATTTATATTGAGGTATCCATTTCCACCTGTGTGTCTGTTTGTGTTTTCCTTGTTGTCTCTATTTCAATTTTCAAGTCTTGAACTGTTTGCTTCACCTGTTTGTTTTTTCTTTTTCTTCTTGACTTCATTAACAGATTTATTGTTTGTATCCAATTTTTTGGGTTTTTTCCTTCTCCATATCTTTAAAAGATTTTTAAAAAATTCCTCTTTAAGTGTCTCTATCATTTTCATAAAGTTATATTTAAGGTCATTTTCTTCTGCTGCTTCTGGGTTAGGATGTTCAGGTTTTCCTGTTGAAAGACCACTAGATTCTGATGTTACCAGTCTGCTTTTTACGTTGCTGAAGGTATTCTTGCAATGGTGCCTACTCATCTCTTCATCCAGTTGGTGTAGGCAGTGTCTTTGCCTCTTGATCCATTTCTTGCAGTTGTTGTCAGTGTCTCAGGGATCTTTTCTTGGGACAATTGTTCCAGTTGTCTGTGTCTCAGGGAGCCACTCTTGGTCTGCTCTGTTCAGTTGCTGTCTATGTCTCAGGGACCTGCTGCGGTATCCAGGGATGGGGGATTTGGGGGGCATAGTGGGAATTATAGATTACTGGTTTAGATGGGTGGGGTGGAGCAATTTGCCAGTAGGAGAGTTGCCTGCTGATTAGTTCAGTGTGGCTGAGGTGGGGGGTGGTCACTCACCTCTTGGACTGCTTTGCATAATTGTAGTCTGTGTCTCAGGGAGCCTATGAGATCGCAGAGTGGTGTGGGAGAATTGTCTCTATTCTGTCAATCAAGTTTTAAATAAATGCTGATTGGCCAGGCAGGAAGTATAGGTGGGACAACCAGACAGGAAGTAAAGGTTGGGCCAGAAGAACAGGAGTATTCTGGGAAGAAGGAAGCTCCCCCGCACTCCTGCCCAGACCACCGACAAAGCAGGATGTGACCTGCCCCACTGAAAAAGGTACTGAGCCATGTGGCTAACATAGATAAGGATACTGGATTAGTATATGTTATAAGAGCTAATATGAAACCTGAGCTAATTGGCCAATCAGTTTATACCCTAATATAGACCTCTCTGTGTGATTTCTTTGGGGCCTACTGACTGTGGGAACTGGGCAGGACAGAAATCCCAACAAGCATGCCCTCATGCTACAACAGAGGATGGGTGGGTTTGATGACAGAGTGGGACATGCAGATTACAGTGTTCATTGGTGGGGTGTTGGAAAAGCCTGTATGCAGGAGGCTTGCCTACTAACTGTCTAGTGCTGGTAGTGGAGGGGCCCTGTGTTGTGTGTGTGTTGGGGGCGTAGGTCTAGGGTCGAGAGATTGGGTTGTCCAGCTAAGTGACTGGTCACTCTCTTGGTCCTTTCTGTGCAGTATGGGTTTTACCTTTATATAATTATAACTGTGTCCTGGAATAGAAAGTACAATTTGATATTTTGATTTTATAGGAATTCACAGTCAAGAGATTTTGTATTCTTTTTAAAAAGAGAACTTGGACTTTCAAGTTGTTGGAATTTTCAAAACCTGGGACTTTAAAATTTTTATTGTGTTTTATATTGTTATTTAACATGAGCTCTTGGGGATAAATGAGAAAGAAAAGGAGATGGTTCAGAAGTGGTGTGCTCGTGTGTCACGTTAACAAGGGGTCAATGCTGGTTAGTTTTATCAACTTGACACAAACTAGAGCCACATGGAAAAAGAGAACTTCAGTTGATGAAAGCCTCTACCAGGCTGGTCTGTAGGCATGGCCATGTGACATTTTCTAGGCAGGTACAAGAAATGTAGTTGAATATGAACTTGGGAGCAATTCAGAAAGCAGTTTTTCTCCATGGTTCCTACCTCTGCTCCCTCTTGAGTTCCTGCTCTGATTGCTCTCTATGATGGATTAGGGCCCAGGAGTTGTAAGATGTACAAAAGCCTTTCTACCCATATTGTTTTAGATCTTGCGGTTTATCACAGCATCAGAAACCCAACTAAGCAGGGATGTTCTCTCTTCTACTCTCCCTCTCTATCTCCCTCCCTCCCCTCTCTTCCCTCCCCCTCCCTCATTTCCTCCCTTCCTCCCTTTGCACTCTCTTTTTCTCTCTCCTCTTCATGGCATGCCTGTGCATCCAGGCTGGCCTGAATACTGATATATATTCTAGACTTCTGATCATTATGCCACAATGCCTGAGCATATAAAGTGCTGTGATCACAGATGTGTGCTACTGTGTTCACCTGCTCTGTGTGTAATAAATTGTACACATTCCTGAAAATTGCCAAATGTATATCATATTTGGGAGAGGAGTCAAAAATAATTTCAAGAGAAAATGATCTTGTTAAAGCATCAAGAAGAGAAGAAAGGAATAATTACATTTAATGGATGTGATCATATGGGTTCAGTCATTATTTTTAGGTTTCAAAGGCAGTTTATTCTCTACAAAGTCAAAAATACACACAGTCACTTGCTATACTCATGGTTGTTACACTCCTATGGCAATTTGCTCTCTGTTTTCTTGCATCAGGGCCCTCTTGATTAGTTCAGAAGTTTGCTTTTTAATTTCTCCTTGATTTTCCCATCAAACCTGATTGTATTTGAGTTAGCCTCAGCTCTCCTGGCTTTATGTCTATAACTATGTCCTGTTGTTACCAGCTTTACTATTAACCAACTGAAAGATGTTGAACTTCTGTTTAATCTCAATTCCTTACTTGGTAACCAAGACAACATAACAGTGTAACAAGTTTGAGATGAAATATATTTAGTGTAGACATGTTTTCGTGACATGAAATCTGATAAAATGTGTACTTACAGTTGTGTGTGGGATTTTCCAGAAGCAGTAGTGAAATATTAAAGGGGAAGAAAGAGCCCATAGATTGCAAACAACACAGACTGCGTAGAGACCGTGGAAGCTAACTGGCACTTGTTAATCGGGGACTAAAAGGGGTGGTATCATAAGAAACTAAACATATCTTTCATAATTCTAGAAACTGTAGTCCAAGATATTGGTATTAGTACTCAGGGTCTGTTGCTGGAGGCTGTTTGTTTGTTCCTGGATGCTCAGACCTGAAATATGCACAGAAACTATATTATTTGCAATGCTGTTTGGCCAATAGTTTAAGTGTATTTCTAGCTGGCTCTTATATCCTAAGCTAACCCATCTCCATTAATCAGTGCATCACCACAAGGTCGTGGCCTGCTGGCAAAGTTTCAGGAAACTCTGGCAGAGGCATCTGTCTCCTGTGGCGGCTACATGGCTTCTCCCTGACTCCACCTACTCTCTCTCTCTACATCTCTGTTAGGATTTCCCACCTGGCTTTACTCTGTTAAGCCATTGGCTGAAAGAAGATTTATTCATTAACCAATAAAAGCAACACATATACAGAAGGACTTCCCATACCAAGGGTCTGGTGAGGTCTTCCTTGCTGCATCCCTCGTGGCAGAGTTTGTGCCACATTTTCATGTGGTGGAAAGCAGAAGGGAAATAGCCCTGCCAGCTCACCCCAGCCCTGTTCTAAGATTGCTGATTCCACTCAGGAAGGCTGTGGTCTCATGATGTAAAAGACCTCCTAGGCGTCATGTCAAATATAATTATTTTGGATGTTAGATATGAATTTTAGATGGACAAGTATGGAGACTCAAACTATAGTAAGTGGATAAGCTGGAATCCATCAGAGAGTTTGATATCCCTTTCATAAAGAGGAAAACTAAGAGCAGGAGACTAGATTTTCAAGATTTTGGTGAACATAGGAACTTTTATGCTTAGAATATATATATATACATATTTACACAGTACATACATGCATACATACATACATATGTATGATTCTCCTTCATTCTTTTTGGAATCCTCCCTTGGGGAGAATTCTCTCTTCACAGTTTTAGGTGCTATTTGAAATTTTCCCATTTTGGCTAATTGGATACCCATCATTCTATCCATGCACAGATCTGAGTATAAAAGGAGGCTAGGGTGAAGCCCTGTCAGAGTACATTTATGCTCAGAGGACACATCACTGCAGTATAAATGTGTGATTATCAATACAGAAACATCACACAGAAGGCGAGTCAGGGGTGATCTTGCTTATGTAAAGAGGTGGCTGGGAGAACTTGCTGGGCTTTTACAGAGAAGAGGTTTCATAACCCAATAGTTTAAAGAACAGAACAGTACTGCGGAATGGTGTGCAGCATGGGATGGAGATGGCAGCTGGGGGAGCCCCTGGGATTGGGGCTTGACGAAGTGACTGACTGGTTTGCATTTTGACTTTGAATGCTAATACTTTGAGGTAGACATGGGAAGAGAAGTGAAGGCTGCGAACGTATCTGCACTGGCTGCCCAAATGTACAATTTGCAATATCCTGAACATAATACTGGAGAAACTGGTATAGAGAAATTTCACATTCAACATTGATGCTTGTAATTATAACTTCCAAATAGGATTTAGGATCCTAAAATATTCCAAAACTCTTTTCACATTCAACATTGATGCTTGTAATCATGACTTCCAAATAGGATTTGGGATCCTAAAATATTCCAAAACTTATCGAGAGCAATTATCTACAACTGATTTCTATGATGTTATTTACTATAGAAATTTAATATTTTAAAGAAAAAACATTTGCGCATTAAATTTCTATTTGAAATGGCAAGTTCTATAACTCAAACAGATGACACATAGCAAATATGTAAGGAGAGGAAGTAGTCACAGATCTTTGAAGTGCACAGCATCACATCCAACATGCCTTAGATTTTTCTCCATAGAGTTTTAGTTTCTACAGTCATGTTTCTCTGCAATGATCACTGCAAAGACTCTCATGGGAAATGCTTTCATAAAATTATTTATTCATGTAGTTTCTTTATGTCTGAGTGTATCTGTTGATCTGCACAGATCTGCATGATTGTGTATGCACCTGCAGAGGGCAAAGGAGGACACCAAATGGCCTTTTCTACCATTTTCCACCTTATTCCTACAGTACAGAGTCACTTACCGAATCTGGATCTGGACTGGCATACAGTAAATCCTTCTAATCCTGTGTTCACCCTCGTAAGACTTGGGTTACTGGCTAGTGAGAGGCTTCACATGGTCCCACCTGGCTTTACATGAGAACTTGAATATGAACTCATTTGCTTGTTCAGCTATTACTTTTACCGACCCACTAGGGCATCTCTCCATCTCCATTTCCATCTCTCTCTCTGTCTGCTTACCTGTATGTTTATCATCTATCTATCTATCTATCTATCTATCTATCTATCTATCTATCTATCTATCTACCTATCTATCTACCTATCTATGGATCTCTCTGTCTGTCTGCCTATCTATGGATCTACCTATTACATGTTATCTAAGTGTGAACATATCTAAGTGTGTCTACTGCACACATGTAGAGGTCATAAGATAACTTAAGGGAACTGGCACTCTCCTCCCACCTCCAGGGGTTGAAGTCAGGTCATCACTTTCAGTGACAAGTGTCTTCACCTTCTGGCCCATCTCCTCAGTCCCTAGATATATTTTTGGGATAGAGACTCACATGAGACAAGATGGCTTTGTTCTTGCTATGTAGCACATAGCCACAAATGACCTTGAACATCTGATCTCATGCAGGAACTTTGTACCGAATGGGCAGGCACTCCAATACCTAATCATCTTCTGCCTATTATACAATTTACTGATCAAACTGAAGATTTTTGTTATGTACTCTAATTTTAATATGCATATAATATGTATTTTTGTTTCCCCTCTGCTTTTTTCATTCACAGTCAAGTCACAGGGGATGACAATTGTGCTGTAAAAAAAGGCCTCAAATGCTAAGAATAATGTGTAGAACAGATATACTTTTAAAACTTGGACTTTAGCCCGCCATGTTACATTCCTACAATTACACTGCACATTCACTGAGTCAATTGTTTTTGCTGAGGTGCTCTTTGCCTTATATGAACAATGCATAAATCTAGTAGACAGAATCCAAGTGCTACAGGGAAAAATGCAGAACAATTTAAAATACAATAATTTAAGATTATAGACTTTGAACAAACAAAACATAAAAAAGGATTTGTATATATTTCCGTTCCAAAAAATTTTGCTGCTGAATTACTGAGCCTAGGTTAAAACAAAACAAAACAAAACCCTGCAGTAAGAATTAACTAACCAAAATGTCAGATCAGATTATTAGTAAATAAAAAGATCCCTGCCTGATCTTAAGCAGAAGTACCTAGTAGTTGCCTAACCCATAGTAAATATGCTATTCAGAATAAAAGACAGATGGGCCCAAAGGGAAAAAACAGCAATATAGCAATATATTAGCAAGAAGCAATGGGGAGGAGGAGAGGGAGAGATTTTTTTATGGACCCCTTTTATAGGTCCTCATAGGCTGAGTGAAATGAATGAACCTGAATTGTGAACTGTTTATAGAATTCTTGGTTTCCTTGTGCCAGACCTGAATTTTTTCACTCTTTTTTTTTGTGGTTGTAAATTCTGTTTTGTTTTTCCTGTTGCAACCCAAATCAGCTTTCCCCATCCCTGTGAAAACCACATTGAGACTGTTCAGTTGATTTATTTTCTTAAACCAAAGCAAAGCTTTCAACTTAATCTCGTGGCTCACTGGCCTGCACACACTGCTTCCCGAGTGGGGCCCATGAGAAACAACTCCTGTGGGGTTTATGTCCCTGGTTTTTCATATGTCTTCCCTTTCCAAATTCCTCAAGTAGTTTTCCTTCAAAGACAAATTTGATTATTTCCTTTGATCCCAAGAGGGCACTATCTACACATGGTCCTGGATACTTGCCCTTTCGACACTTGTCACTTTGGTGGGTTTAAAGGACTAGAGGGGGAATCAAGCCAGAATACTAGCAGCCCCAGTGAATTCTTCAGGGCATTTCAGGAGCAGGGGAGCACTTGCTGGGTGTTCTTCTTTTACTGGCCCGCTACGATTTTATTTACCTAACCAAGAGAAACAATACACTATACTTCTAGGAATCATACAAAAGACACCAAGAGAAGTTAAATAACTTGCTTCTGGAAATAGTCAAAAGCAGAACCAGGATTTTCACCTAAATAGGCCAATTAAGGAGACCGGTTTCAGTCATCATAGTGTTTTGCCTTTGAAAGAAAGAGATGATTAAATCAGGCAAAAATTGCACAAAATACATTTATTCATTGTGAAATGAAAACCACGCACACACACTTTGCATGGCTCTTCCATATTATCTGAAGAATGTGTTTCATTGTGATGCTGTAGGTTGTAAAAATAAAGTCCTCAAAAAACTGTTGTACAATCAGGACTTCCTAAGGGCAAATCAGAGGGGATGAGGAGTGTGTGAAACGAGCTCAGAGCCGCTTGAACACTCTTGAACTGCTCTCGGGGTGAGCAAGACTTCCTTTTTGGTTCACGAAGCCTGTGGTGCGAGTGTGGGAACCATGAGGTTCTTGTGTCAGCCACACCTCTTACCCACCCACCTAGGGAAGGACTTTCCTCTGAGAATTCTGGGGATGTTCACTCCCTTCTAACAGTCTTCCGGGTTTAACTGGGCTGGAAAGCACTGCTGTGTCATCTCCGGGAAGATGAGCAACAGCCTCCTACATTTGACTATTTTCTTGGGAAGGCCACGCTGTAATTTTACCTAAATGCATTTTGCTTGTCTCTGTTCAGCAGATTGTCCACCAAGAATGGATTTCTACCATGTGAGTGCTAGGGCCTGAGACTGACTGTAGTAGGTTTTTTTCTTTTACTCTTTTGCTTCTTTGCTCTTCGGGGGCCTATCACCTAGCTGTCAAATAAATCATATGGAAGCTCTTTTTTTTTTTCAATGCCTGGCCTTAGCTTAGCTTGTTTCTAGCCAGTTTTCTTAACTTAAATTATCCCATCCATCTTTGGCCTCCGGGCTTTTATCTTTGTCTGTTCTACATACCTTCCCTTACATTTTATTCCATGGCTTGCTGTGTAACTGGGTAGATGGACCCTAATGTCCTCCTCTCTTTTTTTTTTCTTCCCTTGATCTTCCCTTCCCAGATTCCTCCTCCTATTTATACTCCTGTCTTCCAGCCCTGCCTGTCCTTTCTCCTGCCTAACTACTGGCTGTTAAGCTTTTTATTAGACCAATCAGGTGTTTTGGACAGGCAAAGTAACACAGCCTCACAGAGTTAAACAGGAGCAGCATTAAAGAATGCAACTTATCCTTATATCATTAAGCAAATATTTCACAGTATAAGCAAATGTAGCACATCTCCAATTAATATTCTGTAATACTATACCTTTTGCAAGATAAACAAGTACTCTTAAAAAATGAGCATTTCTCCAACCAAAGAAGAAAATTTTAAGGGTGTGTTTTCTAAATATTTTTGTATGTTTGTAGTTTCTGGAATAGGCTTTGCAGTGATTACATTTAAAGGTATGAATGACTATTAGTTAGCAGCATTGGCACTTTGGTCTTCTCCATCTTCTGGAAACAGGGAAGAGTACCAAGGCAGGGGCCTTATAGGTGATCCATGTGCATGTTTTCTAGTATTACCACAACATATGGGCAAGACCATTAAGAAACTACAACCAGTCTAGGTCTCTTTCCTAAGATTACTGAGTGATCAGAAGTGAATGTTTAGATCACTTTTACAACTTAAGGTCCATAACAAGTTACTGTGCATGTTAAAAATGAACAGAATAAAGGAGGGGGTAAGGGGGAACTGGGATTGGTATGCAATAAATAAATAAATAAAATTTTTTGAAAAGATAGATATAAAAATATCACCTACAATCCTATGGTCATTTATGGAAACAAGAACTACATTTATTTTGGGTATTTCTTCCTTCTGCAGTGATTTTAGTAAATATGAATATAATATTGGTACAATCCAAGAAATGCATCAGTCAAAACCATAGCAAGGGATTTTCAAAAACTCAAATGTAAAAAGATAGTGGAGACAAACACACATACATTCAGATACTTTGTGTTTAAAATGAGATGTTTGCATAAAGTGTTCAGTGATGATTTTGTGATCTGTAGAATATGTTATATGGTTTTATGTCTCCAAGAGGACTAAATATTTTAGCAAAACTTGACACATAAGATTTGTGACTTCCATTTTTTTTAAAGAAAAACTGTAAGTATATGTAAATTTATACATTTCCTATACATTTGATTTTCTCTCCATTTTGTTTGATGTTGGCTGTCATCTTGCTGTATATTGCTTTTTTTTATTATGTTTAGATATGTTCCTCGTATCCCTGGTCTCTCCAAGATCTTTATCATGAAGGGACATTGGATTTTGTAGAATGCTTTTTCAGCATTCAATGAGTTGACCGTATTGTTTCTTTCTTTCAGTCTGTTTATATGGTGGATTACATTGGTGAATTTTTATGTGTTGAACCATCCTTTCATCTCTGGAATGAAGCTGACTTGATCATAGTGGATAATTTTTTTGATGTGTTCTTGGATTCAGTTTGCCAGTATTTTATTGGGTACTTTTGCATCTATGTTCATGAGTGAGACTGGTCTGTAATTCTCTTTCTTGGTTGAGTCTTTGTGTGGTTTTGGTAGCAGGATAACTGTAGCCTCAAAAAAAGAGTTTGGCAATGTTCCTTCTGTTTATATTATGTGAAACACTTTGAGGAGTATAGTTATTAGCTCTTCTTGGAAGTTCTGGTAGAATTCTGCCCTGAAACCATCCAGCCCTGGGCTTCTTTTGGTTGGGAAGTTTTTGATGACAACTTCTATTTCTTTGAGGTTATAGGTCTATTTAAATTGTTTACCTGGTCTTGATTTAATTTTGGTATGTGCTACCTATCCAGAAAATTGTCCATTTCTTTTACATTTTCCAGTTTTGTGGAGTACAAGTTTCTGAAGTATGACCTAGAGAGTCTGTGGATTTCCATAGTGTCTATTGTTATGTCTTCCTTTTCATTTCTGATTTTGTTAATTTGGATCTTGTCTCTCTGCCTTTTGATTAGTTTGGATAAGGGTTTGTGTATCTTGTTAATTTTCTCAAGGAGCCAGCTCTTTGATTCATTGATCCTTTGTGTTTTTTCTTTGTTTCTATTTCGTTGATCTCAGACCTCATTTTGATTGTTTCCTGTCTTCTACTCCTCCTTGGTGAGTCTCCTTCCTTTTTATTCTAGAACTTTGAGGTGTGCTGTTAAGTCACTAGTTTGAGCTTTCTCCATTTTCTTTATGTAGGCACTTAGTGCTATGAACTTTCCTCTTAGCACTGCTTTCATAGTATCCCAGAGGCTTGGGTATGTTGTGCCTTCATTTTCATTGAATTCTAGGAAGTCTGTAATTTCTTTATTTCTTCATTGAGCCAGGGGTGCTTCGATAGGGTACTGTTTAATTTCCATGTGTTTGTGGGCTTTCTGAAATTAGTGTTGTTTTAAACCATTGTGATCTAATAAGATACAGGGCATTACTCCAAATTTTTGTATCTGTTGAGGTTTGCTTTGTTACTAAGTATAAGGTCAATTTTAGAAAAGGTTCCATGAGGTGCTAAGAAGAAGGTGTATTCTTTTGTGTTTGGGTGGAATGTTCTGTAGACGTTTGTTAATTCTACTTCAGTCATGATATTGTTAATTCTCTTATTTCTCTGTTAGGTTTCTGTCAGGTATACCTGCCCAATGGGGAGAGTAGGGTGTTGAATTTTCCTACTATTAGTGTTTGGGGTTTGATGTGCAATTTAAGCTTTAGTAAAGTTTCTTTTACATATGTAAGGTGCTCTTATATTTGGGGCATAGATGTTCAGCATTGAGACTTCATCTTGATGCATTATTCCTTTTATGAGTATAAAGTGTCCTTCTATGTCTCTTTTGATTGATTTTAGTTTGAAGTCTATTTTGTTAAATATCAAGATAGCTATACCCACTTGTTTCTTAGGTCCATTTGATTAGGAAATCTTTTTCCAACCTTTTACTCTGAGGTAATATCTGTCTTTGAGGTTGAAGTGTGTTTCTTGTATGCAGCAGAAGGCTGGATCCTGTTTTTGTATCCATTCTCTTAGCCTGTGTCTTTTTATAGGTTAATTGATTCCATTGATACTAAGAGATATTAATGACCAGTGATTGTTAATTCCTGCTATTTTTCGGAGGTAGTGCGTGTGTTTTCCTTCTTAGGGTTTTGTTTGTGTGAGGTTATCTTTTGCCTGTGTTCTTGTGGGTACAGTTAGCTTCCTTGAGTTGGGAATTTCCTTATAGTACTTTCTGTAGTGCTGGATTTATGGGTAGGTATTGTTTAAATCTGGTTTTGTCATGGAATATTTTGTTTTCTCCATCAGTGATGATTGAAAACTTTGCTGGATATAATAGTCTGAGCTTGCATCCATGGTCACTTAGTGTCTGTAGCACATCTGCTCAGGACCTTCTTGCTTTTATGGTTTCCATTGAGAAGTCAGCTGCAGTTCTGAGAGATCTACCTTCATATGTTATTGACCTTTTACCTTCACAGCTCTTAATATTCTTTCTTTAATCCATATGTTTTATGTATTAATTATTAAAGAGCAAGGGGACTTTTTTTGATCCAGTTTATTTGGTGTTCTGTAAGCGTCTTGTACCTTCATAGGGATATCCTTATTTAGGTTGGGAAAGTTTTCTTCTATGATTTTGTTGAATATATTTTCTGTGCCTTTGAGCTGGAGTTCTTCCCCTTCTTCTATCCCTATTATTCTTAGGTTTAGCCTTTTTCATAGTGTCCCAGATTTCCTGGATGTTTTGTGTTAAGAATTTGTTGGATTTAATGTTTTCTTTGACCAAATGAATTTATTTCCCCTATCGTATGTTCAACTCCTGAGATTTTCTCTTCCATCTCTTGTATTCTGTTGGTTATGCTTGCCTCTGTATTTTCTGTTCATTTACCTAGATTTTCCATATCCAGAATTCCCTCAGTTTGTGTTTTCTTTATTACTTCTACTTCAGACTTCAAGTCTTGAACTGTTTGTTTCACCTGTTTGATTGTTTTCTCTTAACTTTCTTAGGTTTCTTTGGGAGAATTGTTAACTTCTTCCAATTTTTTGTTTGTCTTTTCCTCCATTTCTTTAAGAGAGTTTTTCATTTCCTCTTTAAAGGTCTCTATCATCTTCCTAAAGTTACATTTAAGACCGTTTTTTTCTGCTTCTTCTGGGTTATGGTGATCAAGTCTTCCTGATGTTTGACCACTGGGTTCTGGTGTTACCATGTTGCTTTTTAGGTTGTTGGATGAATTCTTGCATTGGTGCCTACCCATCTCTTCCTTCAATTGATGCCGGCAGTGTTTTTGCATCTTTGTCCAATCTTTGCAGTGCCTGTCTGTGTCTTGGGGCCTGTTCCTGGTCTGCTCTGTGCTGTCACTGTCTGTGTCTCAGGGGTTTTGTAGCATCCTATCTGCAAAAAACTCACCTGCTGGCTGGCTATAGAAGAGGAGGCAGGTGGAGGAAGGGCCTGGGGTTTTGCCCCAGTATGGAGGGCCTAGAGAGTAGGATGTCCTGACAGGTGGCTGGTCACTCACCTCTTTTTCCTGTCTGTGTAGTAGCAGGCTGTGTTTCAGAGTTCAGGAGGTTGCAGGGGGATAGGAAGGTTAGGCTATAGAGTGGGACTTGTAGCTTTCAGGGTCTGATGTTCAGGGTGGGGTTAATAGAGCAGCCTACCTGCAGGAAATTCTCCTGCTGGCTGGCTAGAGAAGCATTTGCAGGTGGGGGGAGGGGCCCAGGGTTTTGCCATGGTATGGAGGGCCTAGCGAATTACTGTCCCATCGGGTGGCTGGTAACTCACCTTTTGGTCCTCTCTGTGTAGTAGCAGGCTGTGTTTCAGAGTTCCACTGAAGCTACAGGGGCACAGCTAGTGTTACTTATTAATAAAGTAAAACCTCATTAATAAAGAGTTAACACTGTGAGCATGCTACTTCCCTATGCCAAGAATGAACTTTCCATTGCTATCCAGAAGCACCTAGGAATGTGTCCTAAGGAACTGGAAAATGAAAAGTCTATTCTTTCTTGTTCATACCTTGAGCAAGTCATGTCCTGTTGGAAGCAGTAGCTTTCAATTGGATATTGGGATGAACTGGAAAATTTCTTTCACTTGAGAAGAAAGAGGTCAAAAGGATGTCTTCACAACAGTTTATTTTGTAAAGCATGAGTATTTATGTGCATAGGAGCTCTAGCTAACATCTTTTTCATGGTTGTTAGAAGGAACAGTTTTTTTTTTTTTTTTTTGCAGCAGTAGCATTTTATTTTAGATTATTTGTAAGCTTGTGCCCAGGGGCCCTTAGGATAACCTAACATCCTTCTTAACTTACCAAAGTTGAAGAGGTCAGCAATGATCTTCCAATGCAAGAAATACGGCTGCTACATGACGGCTTTGTAGAAAGTAGCAGTCTGTGTTGTGGAGGTCATTCGACTCTGCACTTGCATGCCTTCCCATTTCTCCAGAGGTGAAACTGCTGGAAGGAGATGGGGAAGCTACCTTGACCTGGGTCTCTATCAGTTCTATGCTTTGTTAAAATGGGTTCTCCGAGAGTAGAAGGTTAAAACTAGACCTATAAACAACATACTGCTTTCCAGAAACAAGTCAACAGAACAGCATTGGAAGCAAGTATAAATTGCCCATAAGACATTGATTGCAGAGAAATGTTGCAGTTACTTGAGTTAAAACTACCTAGAGGCAACACGAACTGTTTTTCATAGGAATTTAAAAAGTAAATTAATTCTAAAAATATTTCCATAAAATAATCATCAATTTTCAGTGGTTTTAAGTGTACTTAACAACATGAATAAACAAGGTTAGAAAGCCCATAAAAACATGCTTTCTATTGCCATCTTAATAAATAATGGTTCAGAGAGAGTTAATAAAAATTTATGTGCCTATGGTATACTTTGAAATTCTTTTTCTGTTTTTTCAATTGTTTTGCTTTGGAACTTGATGATATGTAATTTTGATTAGAAAGAAGAAATAATCAAGGTGCTTTCTGCATCAAGTTTGTTCTTATCTGGTTGCTATGACAATCTCCTTTGACAGTTTTTTTTCCTTCTTTTGTAGATTTATCTTTCTTTGATGTTATAAAAAGAGTTTTCCTAGGAAAGGAGTTTGATTTCTTTCTGCTTAAAGGTTTTTACAGAAATAATAATAAAAAAGCTTTTAGTGAAAACCTCTACATTCCAGCATGTCATGTCTTATTTAAGATTTAAAATGAAAAAAAAGGTATATCTCTCCCTTAAAAAAAAAGAAGAAGAATGAAGGTCTTTGGAGAATCTAAATTTTTATTTCTTCCATATTGTATGCACTAATTGCGTACTTGAACATTGTTCTGTGCACATAAATGTTTGTTTTTCAGACCTGATTTCTAGCCTTATTATTTTAAACAATGAAATCCCCCACTAGATTTTCAATTCATTAGGGAAGATAGATTTTAAAGAAGACAATGATAGACTATACACAATTAAACTTAATTCTCACCTTAACGTTTTCCAGTATGACCTTGGAAAAAATCGCATGCATCTTATGAACTCTATCTTTTTAAATTATTATTTTGAAAAGAAATTATAGGTTGGTGAGATGACACATTGGATAAAGGCATTTGCTGCCAAACTTGATGACTTGAGTTCTTCTCTCATAACCCACATGGTGAAAGGAGAGAACCAATTCCCAGTAGTTGTCCTTTGACCTCTACACACATACTACTGTGGTATGCATATGTGCATATCATGCACACCCACACACCCCCCCCACAGTGTAAAAAGAAATTGTTAGATCATGTGTTTTCTGTCATTTAAAAATAAACCACCCTGTCCATTCACTTTTGGAATATTTAAGTTATTTTCTTATATAGCATTTCCCCAAGAAGTCCCTTTATGTCTTTTATGAGAAAATCATGCATGAATGCAGAATGATGAATTTCCTTTAATATACTATGCACATGAACCACATTCTTCCTGGTTAATGAAAGGCACATGAGATTTTCTAGAAAGCCATAAAGTGCACAGAAACTTGGTGGTGTGTTGCTATTTGTTCAAGTAGAGGACTGTGACAGGCAGCAGTAGAATGAGTTTGATCTGCCAACATCTTTCCAAATTCATCACTTAGTAAATTTGTTATGCAGTATTGGCCAGTCTTATGCTTTTGAAGTTAAACATGAGTCACTGTCACCTATAAGCCTGGCAAAAATGGCATTTTTAATTAAAAATGCATTAATCTATTGTGTCTGAGATATGTTTAGATAACTAGAATACACATAAATTTTTTGGTGATATTGTGCACCTGGTCTTGTGACTAATATTTTGATAACCACCAGGTTGGTCATTTTAGACAAGTTTTATTTTGTTTTATTTTTTTTAATTTTGAGATACTGTTCGAATAGTAGCAATTGGTTTAGGCATAAAACTGTTGAAAGGAGCTACTTGAATACCCTCATCCTCGATGTTGTAATTCTTGCTGACTCAAGAATTGCTTTTTTATTCTAGTCCTTGTTTAGAAGAAGCAGCGTGATTTGTGTTTAGTTTCTAACACCATGTGAAATGTTTACATATTTGGAAGGGTAAATATGGAGCAGGGGATCTGGGGAGGTGTTTTTGCTGGACAGCATGAGAACCTGAGCTTCGGTACCCAGCAAGTACATGAAAACTGGGTGTGGCAGTCTTCAACTGTAATCCTAGCACTGGTGAGGCAGAGAGAGAGCTCCGTGGAGCTTGCTGAGCGGCCAGCTCGGGTGAAGCCATGAGCTGCATGTTCAGTGTGGAACCGTGTATAAAAAAAGCATAAGAAGACAAGTTCAAGATCAATTGAAGAAGAGACACATGCTGACCTTTGGCATGCACACCAATCTGTGTTGGGAATATGTTTGTACAACGTATGTACATGCACATACATACACACCCATACTATTTTAAAATCAGCAATGATGATTTTCATCATGAAAACAAATTCTTTCAGGAAGACTGCCATGTTCTGTGGAAATAGACTTGGGTTTTTGTTATAATTATTACAAGATTACTTACCCTATATAATCAGTTTATTATTTTCAATAATAACATCTGTCTCATTTAAGGAAAAAATAACTTCACATCTGGCTTGCAAATTTGTGTATTTCAAGTTTCTATAGAATTCCGGCATTCAGCCATAATTCTAATATTTTGGTATGTAACACTGGGAATCCTGATATTTTTCCTTTTGCAGACATATTTTTTGCCTTGTAGTCTCCTGGAGGGGACCTCCCATAGAGGTAGTCTGAGTGACCCATTAACATTTGTCTAAACAGAAGGATATTTTAGACTTCATTTAGTAATAACTTACAAATTACCCAAAGAAAATTGAGCTAAAGACATAAAGTAGTTTTATAAAAATTATTCAAATTGTAGGAGTCAGCTGTTCCTACTGTTCATTTGTTCTGATACCCAGGTGATTTCTCTTGCCACAGTTTTGCCATGTCCACTTGAATTTTGTGGTCATTGGCCAGTATGATCATTCCCATGCCATCCCCCATCCCCAAATACCCAGATTCCACTGCCACCAAAACAAAGAACAATTTATTCTTCATACAGCTGAGGTATACAAGTGTAGAAGATAAAAGTCAAGGTATCTCTCAGGCTTCGGTATTCCTACTTTCATACTACTGCATCCTCTCTCTCTCTCTTTCTCTCTCTCTCTCTCTCAATAACTTCATACTGCCAAGTATTTCATAGCAATAATACTATCTCATAGACTGAAAACAAATATAGGAATAAGAACGACTTAATTATCTTCTATGGTAAATTTTTTTTTTTTTTAAAAAGGACGATTTTTTTTCTCCTCTCTGGTATCTTGGTCAATGTGATGTTTAGGTACTCTAACCAGAGGTAAACTATATTTCACCGCATTCTAAAAGTCAATGGTGACCTTATGGCTTGCTTTGTACAATAGTATTTAGCAGAAGTAGTGGTATTGCTCAGATAAGTCAAGTCTCAAAGATGTTGGAAAACACACAATGTAGCATACGTGGCATGGCAGAAGGTAAAAGAGAGTTGCCAGCTTTCTGTCCCTTGTAGAACAAGGCAGTTGCTCTCTGACTCCTGAATTTGTTCTGGTAAGTCAAACTAAAACCTCCTAACAGTGTCTAACTTGAAGAACCAATCTAAAGAATGCAGAAATAAGTAAATGATTATTTTTATATTCCAGTTGGTTTTCAGCAATTGACTATGAAGCTATGAGTAAGCAATGTATGGCTCTTCTGATATAAATTTACAGTTAGGTGCCAATGTTCAACTCTCCTTTTGTTGTAGAAATTTTATTTATTTGGCTATAAATGGTCACTTGGCAGTGGCAATAATTTTCAGCAGCTCTTGTAAGTAGAGACTGTGCTTTCATTTCCCATCTACGCAGACCCAAATAATCACACACAAACTATATTAATTAATGGAGTGGCATTTCAATTGTATTTTAATAAGTAAAGCTTGCCTAAAGGTCTGAGAGTAAAACATCTCCACTGGTCAGCCTTATAGACTAGGTAATGGTAACACATACCTTTAATCCTAGTAGCCACACTGTTTGTCACGGAAACAGGGCTGTGCATGCATTTAATCCATGGTGTATACCTTTAATCCCAGTCCCAGAGAGGATTATAAAATGGGAAGAAACAGTTCTTTCAGTCTCTTTCTGAGATTCCTGTAGGTAAGATCGCCATTTCGGACTGAGGTCAAGGTAAGAGCCAGTGGCTGGCTGTTTTGCTCTTTGGATCTTCAGGTTGAACCCCAGTTTCAGTCTCTGAGCTTTTATTAATCATGGTTCAAATTACAACATTGATTGGTCAGTGGCTCACATGTACTCCTAGCTGGCTCTTACATCTTAAATGAACCCATTTCTATTAATCTATATTTTGCCATGAGGTTGTGTCTTATTGGTAATGTTCTGGTATCTTTCTCCTCTAGCGACTATAAGGCATCTCTTTGACTCCACCTACTCTCTCTCTCTCTCTCTCTCTCTCTCTCTCTCTGTGTGTGTGTGTGTGTGTGTATGTGTGTTTGTATTTCCTTCCAGCCTTTACTCTGCTAAGCTATTGGCTGAAATAACTTTATTCAACCAATAAAAGCAACACATATACAGAAGGATATCCCACATTATCTTCCCTTTTCTGTCTAATTAAAAAGGAAGGTTTTAACTTTAACATAAGAAAATTGCATATACAACCATTTATAAAACAAGAATTATAGTTACAATAGTTAGTCTATTTATATTTGTCAAATTAAGGAAAATACTATACCATCTATTCTATCTTTGTGAGTCTAAAGTTTGATATCTAATTTATCTTTTATCATACTTAAGAAAACTATAATTATAACTATCTTGTCTTCAACTCCACCAATGACCCCAGAAGGTTATAATATTAGCTAAGTAAACAAGAAGTGCATTGTAAGCAACTTCCAAAGTTCTAGAATTGACAGAGACATCTTATTGCCTGGACTGAACAGTAAGTCACCCAAAGTTCTTTTGTAACATTGGGGCATCGATCTCTAGCCTGTAGACACATAATATATGACAGACTTTTCAGTGAACCAGGATATTTGAAGATCTTTTCTGACTTGTTCTGACAAAGTTTGTCAGTTGCTTTCTTCTGTGTCTTGAAGAATGTCTGGCAGATTTTTCTGTGAAGCAGGAACCCAGAAGGACTATCCCATGTTTTGGAAAGTTTAGCAGTCACTTTTCTTTGGGTCTTGCATATCCCGTTTATGCAGCATACCATCAAGCAATCTAGGCAAGATCAGTCTCTTGCCTAAATGGCTAGCATTGTCACATTGAAGGCAAATTTTATAATGACTTTCTACAATGACTATCAACCTCTCTGAAGTATTTGGTGCTCCTAGAAGCAAATATGTCTCACTGTCAAGAAAAGTCTATGTTCTTAAAACCTTTTAAAAGCCATATTCTGTAGGTCTTTCAAGTATTGCAGATTATCTATCTAACCAAAGGACATATATGTATATCTAAAAATGTGACTAATATAATTAAAATTAGTTATTATAGATGTCTATATATTAATCTGTACTTTAAAACTATATATTATATTTTTAAATGAGCTGTATAAAAATAAGACCTTAAATAAGAGTAGAAGTAACAAAATTGACCTTAAATTTGTATCAATAGACAAAAATCCATATCAATGTATTTATCTCTACATCATATCTCTTTTTAAATATTTAAATAAAACATATCTTGTTTTATTTTTTAAGAAATTGACTGTGACCATTAGCCATTTATAACCCTCCCTTTTAAAGTACAAATAAATATTTAGAAACAATTGCAAATTGCGCCCAAAAATTTCCACATAAAGCCTGAGAAAGCTTAAAAGTAACGGATTCTAGATGGACATGAACAGAATCAAGCACAGCTTGGCAACCATGTTTATTCCAGTAGGCTCTGTTTACTGGTGGAGAGCATAGGTACAGTTCCTTTAAGAAAGGCGTTAGCAGGAAAAACTGCATAGTGGCTCTTTTAAGAGGTGCTATCACCAAACACTTAAATGGATTTTTAAAAAGCAACCAGTGGCATGCTTCTTGGTGGTGACATGGACCTAGAAACTCTGCAAAGTTATGGCAATAAACATGACTCCTGCCAAAACTTCTGGCATGAAGCTAGACTCTTAGGAAGCCAAAGAATGGGTAGAGCCAGCCGCCAAAGCCACTGCTTTAATCCTAGCAATGTCACTTAGCAGATTAGAGAGTTATGTGGTCAGAACAAGATAGGGATATACAGTAAAGACAGATTCAGATGGAAAAAAATCTAAATGGTTTAACTGTGTGTTTAAAAATATTCCTATTTTTAAAAGAAAAGAGAAAAGATAGAAAAAGTCCTTTTAAAAGAAATAAAGTAATAACAAATGCCATATAAAGATGGAAAATACACAGATAATCTGGATACTGTATGTTTTTGTGTTGTCTTTGAATGGTTTGACTGCTGAGGAAGGAGAAAATACTGCCAAAAGACATTTGATTATAAACACTGTTGGATTAATCCAACCTATATATTTTAAAAATATCTTGACCTCAAAATTTAAGTCAAAAGATATTTTATTTTGGAGAAAAAGTTTTACTTTTATTTCCACAGGAAATGAGAGGCTGTGGATTCATTATTTGTTATGAAAAATAAGGTTTGATCAAGGAAGACCCTGGAAAAATCTCCAATAGGAGCAGATAGCCCAGATGACCCAACATTTCAGAGTACATCTGTTGCAGTTTCTTCTGAGTTTTAAACCCATAACAGCCTCAAGACTGTTGGCTAAGAAGATTCATCCTCATATAATACTCCAATCAGGACTTGACCATAACCCTAGATTGTTTGTGTGTGTGTGTGTGTGTGTGTGTGTCCATAAGATTATCAGCACTCCCATTCAGCAGGAAGTAGCCTAGAAAACTATGCCCACATTCCCAAAGCATGGATCATGGATATTTATTTGTCTTTGTTTAGAGTGTTGGTTACAAGTTGTTATGGATAATGGTGAGGAAAAAAGTTAAACAAAGGTAATTAGGTTCAGGGTTTTTGCTTTGAAAAGAAAAAAGGGAAATGCTGTGAGATAATGCTCTTGAAGACTGCAAAGATTTGTCACCCATATTAGTTCAATAAAATGCTGATTGGCCAGTAGCCAGGCAGGAAATATTGGTGGGGCAGCCAGACTAAAAGAATTCTGGAATGATAAAATCCAGAGAGTCAATCATTAGCCAGACACAGAGGAAGGAAGATGAGAATGCCTCACTGAAAAAAGGTACAAAGCTATGTGGCTAAACATAGACAAGAATTATGGGTAAATTTAAGTTGTAAGGGCTATTTAATAATAAATGAGATACTAGGTCTAACAGTTGATGATTAATATGAACCTCTGTGTGTTTATTGGGATTGAATAGCTGCAGGACTGGGCAGGACAGAAACTTGTGTATACAAGCGCTTATGTTTAAGTGTACATACAAAACGTGGTTAGTGGGCTGTAAGAACAGATAAATATTTTCTTTGTAGCACTTCAAAAAGAGTTAGAAGAAAAGAAATACAGCTTCCATCTCCTCTTACAGTATTTTTCCCATTAGTAATGTCCTTGTTTCTTTTTGTTGATGCTTATTTTTGAGAATGTATTTTTTGTCTACAGTTTTTCATTTAAATAATATTTTTATTTGTTTTACATACTAACTAGTTTTCTATCCCTTATATCCTATCCCCTCTCCTTTCCTATCTAACCCTTTCCCCATCAACTCCTCCTCCATCTCCATTCAGAAAGAGACAGGCCTCCCATGGGCTCATACAAAGCATGGTATATCAAGTTGAGGCAGGTCTGAGTTTCTCCCCTCATGTCAAGATGGGGCCAGATAATTCAGCATGGGGAACAGGTTACCAAGAGTGAGCTAGGCACCAGGGAGAGGTCCTGCTTCATTGGTAGATGCCTTACTAAGAGACCAAGCTACACAACTGTAACACATGTGGTGGGACTAGGTTGGTGCCTTGTAATTTCCCTGTTGTTTGAGTGTTCATGAATTCCAAGAGCACAGGTCAGCTGTCTCTGTGGGTTTCCTCATCATGTACCCCCTGGCTTATATAATTCCTCTTCCCTTTTTTTCCACAAGACTCAGCACAGTGCTTGTCAATGAATCTCTACCTCTGCTTACATTAGTTACTAGATAGAATATCTCTGATGACAATTAAGGAAGTCACCAATCTGCTTACAGTAGATAGCCAGTTCAGGCCCCTTTTCTTCTGTTGCTAGGAATATTAGTTGGGGTCATCTGAAGCGTGGAGTTTCTGTCTCGCCCAGTCCTGCATCCATTCAGTCCCAAAGAAACACACAGATGCTTTTATCAATTATAAACTGTTTGGCCTATTAGCTCAGAATTATTATTAACTAGCTATTACAAATTAAATTAACCCATAATTCTTGTTTATGTTTAACCACATAGCTTGGTACCTTTTCTCAGTGCATCATTTTCATCATGCTTCATCTGCATCTGGGTGGCAACTGCAGACAGAGCCTTTCCTTTCCCTAGAATTTTCCCAGTCTGATCACCCTGCCTGTACTTCCTGCCTGACTGCTGGCCAATCAGCATGTTATTAAACCAATATGAGTGACAAATCTTTACAGTGTACAAGAGAATTCTGCCAAAGCATTTCTCCTTTTTTCTTTGCAAAGCAAGAACTCTGAACCTAATCACCTTTGTTTAACTTTTTTCCTCACCATTACCCATAATAACTTGTAATCAACACTCTAAACAAAGACAAACATCCATAATCCATGTTTTGGAACTGTGGGCATAGTTTTCTAGGCTACTTCCTGCTGAATGGGAGTGCTGATAATCTTATGGAGACAGAAAGAAAATCTCGGGTTATGATCAAGTACTGACTGGAGTATTTTGTGAGGATGGATCATCTCAGCCAGCAGTCTTGAGATTGTTCTGAGTGTGCAACTCAGAAGAAATTGCAACAGAGATTCTTTGAAATATTGGGTCATCTGGGCCATCTATTCCTATTGGAGATTTTTCAGGGTCTTCCTTGATCAAACCTTACTTATAATAGCCCAGAATGAATCCATAGCTTCTCATTTCCTCTGGAAACAAAAGCAAAACCTCTTTTCCAAAGTAACATGACTTTTGACTTAAATTTTGAGGTCAAGATATTTTAAGATATGTAGGTTGGATTAATCCAGCAGTGTTTATAATCAAATGTATTTTAGCAGTATTTTCTCCTTCCTCAGCAGTCAAACAATTCAAAGAAACACAAAAACATACAGTATCCAGATTGTGTATTTTCCATCTTTATGTGGCTTTCTTTTTAAATTTCCTTCTTTTAGTATTTTATTTTTATTTTTTTTGAGACAAGGTTTCTCTGTGTATCCTTGATTGTCCTAGAACTCATTCTGTAGATCAGACTGGTCTCAACCTCCAAGAGATCTGCCTTGCAAGTGCTGGTATTAAAGCATGTACCACCATGCCCAACTACTCTCTTCCTTTTCCTTTATTTCTTTTAAAGGACTTTCTCTATCCTTTTGCCCTTCTCTCCTAAGACTACTCATATTTTTAAACACACTGTAAACTGTTTAGAGGTTTTTCTATCTGAATCTGTATTCACTGTATGGTGTGGACAATTGTCTGTATTCTGTCAATTATGTCTTAAATAAATGCTGATTGGCCCATTAGCTCGGGCTTCTTATTAACTCTTATAACTTATATTAGCCCATTATTCTTGGCTATGCTAGCCATATGGCTCAGTACCTTTTTCAACGAGGCAGTCGCATCTTGCTTCTTCTGTGGCTGGGCCAGACTGTGTCCTCTTTCCAGAATTCTCCTGTTATCCTTGACCTGCTTCTTCTTCCTGTCTGGTTGTCCCAGCTATACTTCTTGCCTGGATACTAGCCAATCAGCATTTATTTAAAACATAATTGACAGAATACAGACAATTGTCCACACCATTTCCCCCTCTTTTTTTTTTTAAGTAATAAGAACTTTAACAGGCAGGACAGAAAACCCCAGACAACAGAATGGCACCCAACATGGGGTGACTGCATCCACATAAAGCCCAACAGAGCTTGGGAAGCAATTCTAGACAGAAAAGAATAGAGTTAAGAAATGATAGCAGCATTATCTCAGATGGGCTCTGCTTGCTAGAGGCAAATGTGTCTCATTTAAGAAAAGCTTCCTGACTCAGCAATAACTGCAAAACCTTGCAGCTCTTTTAAGAGGTCCTGCAATGAAACACTTAAATGGTGTTGATGAAAAGCTGACCACATGCTTTTTGGTGGTGGCAGGGACCTTGAAACACCATAGAGTTGTGGCAATAAACATGGCTATAGCCAGTACCTCAGCCATGAGGCTGGAATCTCAGAAAGCTAAGAAATGGGCTGGATCCAGCCGTCAAAGCCTTGGCTTTAATCCTTTCCATATTGCTTAGCAAATTAAAGACTCATGTGGTGAGAAAAAGAGAGAGATAGACAGTAAACAGAGATTCAAAGACAAAGAAAACCTCTAAATGGTTTACTGTATGTTAAAAATATATGCAGGCTTGGGAGAGTAAAGAAAAAGGTTAAAGTCCTTAATATAAAAAAGAAGGAGAGTACTTGGGTGTGTTGATACACACCTTTAATCCTAATGCTTGGGAGACAGAGGCAGGCAGACCTCTGTGAGTTCAAGGTGTGGTGTCACACACCTTTAATCCCAGCACTGGGGAGGCAGAGAAAGGTGGATCTCTGTGAGTTCAAGGAGAGCCTGTTCTACAGAGTGAGTTCCAGGACAAAGATACACAGAAACCCATCTCAAAAAGCCAAAAATTAAAAATAAAAGAAATAGAGTTTAAAATAAAGTCACATAAAGATGAAAAACACACAGAGAATCTGGATACTGTATGTTATTTATGCTCTCTTTGAGTTGTTTGAATGCTGAGGAAGGAGCATGATGTGACCTGCCCCGCTGAAAAGGTACTGAGCCATGTGGCTAACATAGATAAGAATAATGGGTTAATATAAGATGTAAGAGCTAATACGAAGTCTGAGCTAATGGGCCAAGTAGTTTATATTCTTCTGGAGACCTCTGTGTGATTTTCTTTGGGGCTAAATGGCTGCGGGAACTAGGCAGGACAGAAACCCTGACAAGCTGGCCTGTCATGCAACAGTTTGAATGCTGAGGAAGGAGCAACAGCTGCTAAAAGATTTTTGTTTATAAATGCTGCTGAATTAATCCAAGATAAATATTTTGTAAATGCCTTGACTTCAAAATTGAAGTAAAAAGATATGTTACTTTGGAGAAGAGGATTTGGTTTTGTTTCCACAGGAAATGAGAGGCTATGGATTTATTCTGAGTTAAGAAAAATCAGGTTTGATCAAGGAAGACCACCTGAGAAATCTCTGGTAGGAACAGATGGCCCAGATGTCTGAGTTCTACATCCAGAACAGATTCAAGACTGCTGCTTGAGATGATCAAGTCTCACAGGATACTCCAGTCAGGACTTGATCCTAACTCTAAATTTTCTTTAGGTCCCCATAAGATTATCAGCTCCCCCAACCAGTAGGAAGTAGCCTGGAAAACTATGCCCACATTCCCCAAAATGGACTATGCTTGGTACATTTTTACACTGTATCATTTCATCTTGTTCCTAGGGGTTTCCCTGGCACCATGTTTTTCCCTAACCCTGAAATGACCCCCATCAAGATGTGTCTTTTGTTATTCTCCCTCTCCATCCTGCCTCCAATCTGCCACCACCTGAACCCAGGCCACCCAACCTATTTCCTCTAGTTCCCATTCTTCTATCCCCCCAACCCCTGCCCCCAGAAGATCTTTTCTACTTCCCCTTCCAAGGGAAATCCATGCATCAAAATACCAAATAATCCTATTAAAAATGGGTACAGATCTAAATAGAGAATTCTTAGCAGAAGAATCTCAAATGGCCAAAAGACACTTAAAGAATTGCTCAACATCCTTAGTCATCAGGGAAATGCAAATCAAAATGACTGTGAGATACTATCTTATACCTGTCAGATGGCTAAGATCAAAAACACTGATGACAACTTATGCTAGAGAGGATGTGGAGTAATGGGAACACTCCCCTATTGCTAGTGGCAGTACAAACTTTTATGAAATCAGTATGGTGGTTTCTTAGAAAATTGGAAAACAATCTACCTCAAGACACAGCTATACCAATTTTAAGATTGTATTTTAATCACAACATTTTCTCCTTCCCTTTTCTCTCTCTAATACATCCTTCCAAACTCTCCTTCAGATTTATGGCCTCTTTTTCATCAATTGCTATTGTATGAATATATGTATTTATAAATAAATCTATATTCCCAAACGTAATATGCTACGTCCTTAGACTGTTACTTATTCGTATGTTTTCAGGGCCTGACCCTTCAGCAATGGACAACCAAATGGTACACTCTTCTCTAGAGAGGATACCTATCTTGATCCTAGCTTTATTCAGTTGTCTGTAATCCTTTGTGCAAGCATGACTCCCTGGGATTTTTTCATATTCATTGTCATCATTCTTGTTCAGTTCATGTTTAGATGGTCATGTTGTTGAGAGTTTCTGAGTGTCACTTCTGATGTTACTAGGAGACAGAGTCTCATCAGATTCTCTCATTCTCTGGCTCTTACAAATTCTTTGCCTCCCCCCTTTGAAATGCTTCTTGAGTATTAGGTGTGGGAGTGTTTGTAAATGTATCTGCTGGGACTAGGCTCCAAAACTCTGCATATTGATTGGTTGTGGTTTTCTGTAGTGGTCTTTGTCAGCTGCAAAGAGCAGTTTCCTTGATGAGGGATGGATTCTACACTTATCTCTGGGTATAAGCACAATTGCTTATAGATTGTTGTTAGGGATTGTTGGTTCAGTAAATTAATAGTTGTAGTTTCTCCTTCAATAACCATGCTTGACCTAGCACTGATTAGTTAGCTCAGTTTCTAGGGCCAGGTATGGCTTCCCCTCTGGATAAGTGGGTTTTATGTCCAATTCTAGACATTGGTTACCACCAAGGTGTGCTACCTGTAAGTACCTGTAAGGTTACTGTGCTATTCTGGCCATTGATTTGGTTCTTAGGTATTAGAACTCAGGACTGTTGGTTGCCTTCCTCTTTTGGAAGTTACCAGTTAAGGAGCTTTTGGGACCTTTTTCTGAAGTTCATGTGCCCTTTAGCAATAAGAACCTTCCTTCCCCTTCTCAGAGGTAGCCAGGGGCAATAGAAATAGCCTGTATGCTTTGGGAGTCTCCTAGATAGCCAATTACACAAAGAGTAGCTTTGAGAATTGACAAAAATTAAAATCAGTAGGTTTTTGAATTAAGGTGGCTATGTATCAGCTGATTTATAATACTATGTTTTAGATTCAGCTTTCACTTCAATTATGTATGTGTGTATCTGTCTGTTGGTATTAATGCAGGTGCTAGAGGAGGCCAGAACAGGGTGACAAATCCCCTATGGCTAGAGATATAGGTGTTTGTGAACAACCCAACATGGTGCTAGGTGTCAAACTCAGATCCTTTACATGATCTACAAAATGCTGTTAACCACTGAGCGATCTTTCTGACCCCTGATTCATAACATTCTTATCAAAATTTGCCACAGTCCCCTGTCACCAACTAAAGAGTTCCTATACTTTGAAATGAAGAGTCTGTCATTATTATGCAGATTATATGTGTATGCATGGACACACACACATACATAAGTATCAGAAAACATTCATCTGTTCTGATGAGCAATGTAAAATAAAGTCACAAAATCCTATTGTCTCTGCCTATGAAGTCTCATGGTGGAATTTTATAGTCTGGCACAGTTACTGATCTGTTCAGCAATTTCTATTGTGGCAGGTCAGGTTTCTGGAACATTGTCAGATCCAGGATACAAGGCTTTAACAGCATCTGCTGTTGCTCCGGAACAAAGGCATGCTGCATTTATAAAATGATTTTTCCTTCCAGGCTATCAGTTAGCCTGAAAGGGCAAGCTAGCTGCTATTCACAGCCCAGGAGAAGGCTGGCTTTCTCTGTGGAGCATGCAGCTCATCCACGCAGGGTCTTACGGACCACATTACTCTTCTATCCAAAGAAAGGCTCTCCAAAGTGGCTGTATATAGAACATCTCCAACTGTCCCCCCCCCTGCCCATTTTGTAGCTGTATGAAATATTTCTACATAATCGCATCTGGAAGGGATTGTCAGACGCGCAACTTCACTGAGTCCAAAAATTACTTTCGTTTAGAAGGACATTAGATAGTTCGCACCCAGTTAAGATAAGGACGCGCAGCGATGCAAGCCAAATGGAGCTATTTCAAGAACGTGCCGCTGCTTCTGTGGAGAAGCTATATTTTTAGCAGGACAGCCATCAGAAAACATGCTTATTATTTTGACAAAATCGCCTCATTTCTTTAGAAAGATCCACATGAAAGACTGACTGAGTTATTAATCCAGCTTTTGTTGCTGTTAGTATGCGTTTCGGTAGATTTCTTATCATCTTCTAAGGGTAGCTCTTCTGGGTAGGCAGTGGACCTGTTTCTAATCCCTCTAACCTCAGGCATTTCCTTCACCTCAGAGGTGCCCAAATGTATTCTATAGATTGTAGTGGTGTTGTGTAAAATTCAACCGGACAGGGATATTTACAATTGTCCAGAGCAGTGGCCCAGGACGGTGTACAGACTGTTCATGAAGTCCTCAGAACTCAGCGTTTTAGACTCAGGCTGGGAATGGAGTCCAAGGCTCAGGCATTCCAGGTAGAATCCTGTCAAGTGTCTCTGGCCATTCAAATACAAGCAAACAAACAAACTAGCACAGCACACTGGGAAATGCAGAGCCCCAGCTGTCTGCATTGCTGGGATGCAGACCCAGCTGCCTAGTCTTTGTTCCTCTGCACAGAGTAAATCTCGGGAAATTCGCTCGTAAAAGACAAAGACAGAACGCAGGGGAGTCTTAAATAAGAGGAACATACTCTGAAAGGTGTCAGTATAAGTGGTTTGGAACAAAGGGAAATGAAACAATGTTCACCTTAAGGATCTGAATTACCTCTTGTTTTTCTAATTGGGTGGGGGAAGCAGGATAAAAAGCAGGTAATTCATTTTAAAGAAAAAAATGAAGTAATAACACTGTGAATAAAGGGGAGGGGTGGGACTGAAAGAAGAAAATTTCATCTGAGGTGTACCAGTCTGCAACTGTCTAAAAATGTACAATCTACCATTTTCAATAAACAATGATACGTTTCCCCCTCTAATGTATCAGCAGTTCCCTGGAATTAATTATACCATGTATACATTTAATGTGCATATGTGTCTATTATGCATGCTGTGCTTCTCAGGCCTTGTATAGGAATTAAGGCCCTGTTATTGTACTTCAAACAAAACCTTCGAGTCTTCTTACTAAGAGATGCAATCCTGATGCTATCAGGGTTACTGATGGACTTTGAATATATTGCCTAATTCATATTGATCTCACTTCCAACCTTTCAGAGGAGTGAGCAGAATGATCCTGGCACTCCTCTCTAGCGTTGGAATCGCATAATTTATTGCAGTAGTACCGCATTCAGAGTCTTCTCTCTGCCAGACGTGTCTACACTCCCCCCTCTGTTAATACATTCTACATCTACCATGTGTTCAGTCTTCTCCAATATTCTTTAGGCCAATAGTTTCTAGTCTCACCCTCTCGCATGGAATATATTCCTAGTGTGTCTTTAAGGAAAAAGAACAGAAAAAAAATCACAGTTAGACCAAGTACAACATTCTCACTACTGAAGATCGCTGATGGGAGTGTTGTCCAGTTCCACGGTGCACAGCAATAGCTGTCCCTGTGGGCCAGAATCTTTTATGATGTTAAAATGGATCACGGTATTGAAATATAAGAATCACATACATAGTGCAAGAAATACCTGTCTCCATAGGAAGGACATTGAATGCTTATGTAGTAGCTGGTTGCTTAGTTTACATACCTATGACCTGAATTATCTTGAAGGAATGAAAAATTTGAATCACTTAACTCCTGAACCAGAAAGGATTAAGAAATAGCTCCTTAGATCCAGCTGGACTCTCCCCTTTATACTTTCTTTTTCTTACTTTCCTGATAATGGATCAAGAATTACAATATAAATCTCATTTATTCACACAAAAGATACTTCACTTAAATAAAAATAACTATTGCTATTGACCAACATATATAATCCATACTACCATCCATTCCATCAGGAAAATGCTAACCCATGACACTAGTCTCTGAAGACAAAAATTTACCATCTTTACACTGGCTTTTCTATACACACAGTAGTCTGACTTTGTTTAAAATCCCTTAACTTTTATAATATGTGTTTTTGAAATTATATGATTACCTTTGAAAAATCTACTAGATCAATTCCAAGAATCAATTTATTTTGGAGGGGATCCTGCATATATGGTTACTACCACGACTGTCATCATTATTATTGTTATTGATTTTTATTTAGAGACAGAGTTTTATTATGTAGGTCTGGTTGGTTGGGAAATCACTATGAATATCAGGCTGACCATGAACTTGTGGCTATATCTTTTGTATCTGCTTCCCACATGCTGAAATTATAGTTTTTTTTTTTTTACCATTTTTTTTTTTTTTGGTGAGCATGTTCTTTATTAATTGGTATACCATAAATGAGCAAAGTGTGAAACAATATATTCCATAAGTACTGATTATAGAGCTTCGGAAAGTTGATTGTTTTACTGATCATCAACAAAAGAAATAGCAAGCTCTGTCTTTGTGCAAATTATGTTCTTTTTTTTTTTTTCATGATGCTTTTTTTTTTCCATACATTGTTTTCTTTTATTTTTTCCATTCAAGAACATAATTAAAGATAAAAAAAAAATTTTTTTTTCCTTTCTTCCCCTTCTCCCGGTCCCCTCCCACTACCCCCCACCCCTCCTCCCTCCCCCTTCTTCCTTGAAAGAGGGCATGGTGCCCTGCCCTGTTGGAAGTGAGATACCATCTTACACCTGTCAGAATGGCCAAAATCAAAAACACCAAGGATTCCCTATGCTGGAGAGGATGTGGAGTAAGGGGAACTCTCATCCATTGCTGGTGGGAATGCAAACTTGTGCAACCACTTTGGAAATCAGTGTGGCGGTTTCTCAGGAAATTG
>PVIU01016571.1:0-44603 GCA_004026605.1 Ondatra zibethicus | reverse complement strand
TTGTTTATGGCTAGGGTCCACTAATGAGTGAGTACATACCATAATCATCTTTTTGGGTTTGGGATATCTCACTAAGGATAGTGTTTTCTATTTCCATCCATTTGCATGCAAATTTAAGGATGTCATTGTTTTTTACCGCTGAGTAGTATTCTAATGTGTATATATTCCACACTTTCTTGATCCATTCTTCCATTGAGGGCCACCTAGGTTATTTCCAGGTTCTGGCTATTACAAATAATGCTGCTATGAACATAGTTGCACAAATGCTTTTGTAGTATGATTGGGCATCTCTTGGGTATATTGCCAAGAGTGGTATTGCTGGATCCTGAGGTAGGTTGATTCCCAATTTCCTGAGAAACCGCCACACTGATTTCCAAAGTGGTTGCACAAGTTTGCATTCCCACCGGCAATGGATGAGAGTTCCCCTTACTCCACATCCTCTCCAGCATAGGCTATCATTGGTGTTTTTGATTTTAGCCATTCTGACAGGTGTAAGATGGTCTCTCAAAGTTGTTTTGATTTGCATTTCCCTGATCACTAAGGAAGTTGAACATGACCTTATGTATCTTTTGGCCATTCGAACTTCTTCTGTTGAGAATTCTCAGTTCAGATCATTACCCCATTTTTTTAATTGTGTAATTTAGCATTTTAGTGTCTAGTTTCTTGAGTTCTTTGTATATTTTGGAGATCAGACCTTTGTCTGATGTGGGGTTAGTGAAGATCTTCTCCCATTCAGTAGGATGCCTTTTTGTCTTAATGACAGTGTTCTTTGCTTTACAGAAGCTTCTCAGCCATTTATTCATTGTTGCTCTTATTGTTTGTGCCATTGGGGTTTTACATAGGAAGTGGTCTCCTGTGCCCATGTATTGCAGGCTACTTCCCACTTTCTCTTCTATCAGATTAAGTGTGGTCGGATTTATATTGAGGTCTTTAATCCATTTGGATTTGAGTTTTGTGCATGGTGATAGATAAGGATCTATTTTCATTCTCCTACAGGTTGACATCCAGTTATGCCAGCACCATTTGTTAAAGATGCTTTCATTCTTCCATTGTATAATTTTAGCTTTTTTGTCAAATATGAGGTGTTCATATGATTGTGGATTAATATCCGTGTCTTTGATATGATTCCATTAGTCAACGTCTCTGTTTTTATGCCAATACCAAGCTGTTTTCATTACTGTAGCTCTGTTATAGAGTTTGAAGTCAGGGATGGTAATGCCTCCCGAAGTTCCTTTATTGTATAGGATTGTTTTGGCTATCCTGGGCTTTTTGTTTTTCCATATAAAGTTAGTTATTGTTCTCTCAAGGTCTGTGAAGAATTTTGTTGGGATTTTGATGGGGATTGCATTGAATCTAAAGATTGCCTTTGGTAGAATTGCCATTTTTACTATACTGATCCTACCAATCCAGGAGCATGGGAGATCCTTTCATTTTCTGGTATCCTCTTCGATTTCTTTCTTCAAGGTCTTAAAGTTCTTGTCAAATAGATCTTTTACTTCCTTAGTTAGTGTTACCCCAAGATGCTTTATGCTATTTGTGGCTATCGTGAAAGGTGATGTTTCTCTGATTTCCCTCTCTGTTTCTTTATCCTTTGTGTATAGGAGGACTACTGATTTTTTTGACTTGATCTTGTATCCTGCCACTTCACTGAAGGTATTTATCAGCTGTAGAAGTTCTTTGGTAGAGTTTTTGGGGTCACTTATGTACACTATCATATCATCTGCAAATAACGAAAGTTTGACTTCTTCCTTTCCAATTCGAATCCCCATGATCTCCTTATTCTGTCTTATAGCTATTGCTAGAACTTTAAGCACTATATTAAAGAGATATGGAGAGAGTGGACAGCCCTGGCTTGTTCATGATTTTAGTGAAATCGCTTTTAGTTTCTCTCCATTTAATTTGATGTTAGCTGTTGACTTGCTGTATATTGCTTTTATTATATTTAGATATGAACCTTGTACCCTAATCTCTCCAAGACCTTTATCATAAAGGGGTGTTGAATTTTGTCAAATGCTTTTTCAGCATCTAATGAAATGATCATATGGTTTTTTTCTTTCAGTTTATTTATATGATGGATTACACTGGTAGATTTCTGTATGTTGAACCATCCCTGCATCTCTGGGATGAAGCCTACTTGATCATAATGGATGATTTTTTTTTATGTGTTCTTGGATTTGGTTTGCCAGTTTTTTATTGAGAATTTTTGCATCGATATTCATGAGTGAGATTTGTCTGTAATTCTCTTTCTTGGTTGCGTTTTTGTTTGCTTTGGTATCAGGGTAACTGTAGCTTCATAAAAAGTTTGGCAATGACCCTTCTTTTTCTATTACATGAAACACCTTAAGGAGTATAGGTATGAGCTCTTCTTGGAAGTTCTGGTAGAATTCTGCATTAAAACCATCTTGTCCTGGACTTTTTTTGGTTGGGAAGATTTGATGACAGCTTCTATTTCCTCGTGACTTATAGGTCTATTTAAATTGTTCACCTGGTCTTGATTTAATTTCGGTATATGGTATTTATCTAAAAAACTGTCCATGTTTTTTGCATTTTCCAATTTTGTGGCATACAGGCTTTTGTAGTAAGACCTAATGATTCTCTGAATTTCCTCAGTGTCTGTTGTTATGTCCCCCTTTTCATTTCTGATCTTGTTAATATGAGTGTTCTCTCTCTGCCTTTTGATTAGTTTGGATAGGGGTTTGTTTATCTTGTTGATTTTCTCAAGGAACCAGCTCTTTGTTTCATTGATTCTTTGGATTGTTTTCTGTGTCTCTATTTTGTTGATTTCAGCCCTCAGTTTGATTATTTCCAGTCTTCTGCTCCTCCTGGGTGAGTCTGCTTCTTTTTTCTCTAGAGCTTTCAGGTGTGCTGTTAAGTCACTAATGTGTGCTTTCTCCATTTTCTTTATGTGGATACTAAGTGCTATGAACTTTCCTCTTAGCACTGCTTTCATAGTGTCCCATAGGTTGGGGTATGTTGTGCCTTTATTTTCGTTGAATTCAAGGAATACTTTAATTTCTTTCTTTATTTCTTCCTTGACCCAGGAGTGGTTCAGTAGTTGACTGTTCAGTTTCCATGAGTTTGTAGGCTTTCTGGGGGTGGAATTGTTGTTAAATTCTAACTTTACTCCATGATGATCCGATAAGACACAGGTGGTTACTCCAATTTTTTTGTATCTGTGGATGTTTGTTTTGTTACCGAGTATGTGATCAATTTTTGAGAAAGTTCCATGAGATGTTGAGAAGAAGGTATATTCTTTCCTGTTTGGGTGGAATGTTTTATAGATGTCTGTTAAGTCCATTTGATTCATTACTTCTGTTGGTTCTCTTATTTCTCTCTTAAGTTTCTGTCTGGTTGACCTGTCCATTGGTGAGAGGAGTGTTGAAATCTCCTACTATTAGTGTGTGGGGTTTGATGTGTGCTTTGAGTTCTAGTAATGTTTCTTTTACATATGCTGGTGCTTTTATATTAGGGGCATATATATTCAGGATTGAGACTTCATCCTGATGGATTATTCCATTTAAGAGTATAAAATGTCCATCTCCATCTCTTTTGATTGATTTTAGTTTGAAGTCGATTTTGTTTGATATTAGTATAGCCACACCTCCTTGTTTCTTAGGGCCGTTTGATTGAAAAACCTTTTCCCAACCCTTTACTCTGAGATAATGTCTGTCTTTGTGGTTGAGGTGTGTTTCTTGTAAACAACAGAATGTTGGATCCTGTTTTCATATCCATTCTCTTAACCTGTGCCTTTTTATTGGTGAATTGAGTCCATTGATATTTAGTGATATTAATGACCAGAGGTATTAACTGCAGTTATTTTTTTTTGGGTTGTAGAGTTTGTGTGTTTCCCTTCTTTGAGTTGTGCCAGTGGAGGGCTGTTAGATGTCTGTTTTATTATGGGTGTTGTCTGCTTCCTTTAGTTGTGGTTTTCCTTCTAGTACTTTCTGTAAGGCTGGGATTGTGTCTATGTATTACTTAAATTTGTTTTTATTCTGAAATATCTTGTTTTCTCCATTGATGGTGAATGAAAGCTTTACTGGGTATAGTAGTCTGGGCTTGCATCCATGGTCTCTTAGTGTCTGCAGCACATCTATCCAAGACCTTCTGGATTTCATTGTTTCCATAGAGAAGTCAGGTGTAATTCTCATAGGTTTACCTTTATACGTTACTTGACCTTTTTCCTTTGCATCTCTTAGTATTCTTTCTTTATTCTGTATATTTTGTGTTTTGATTATTATATGGCGAGGGGATTTTATTTTGATCCAGTCTATTCAGTGTTCTGTATGCTTCTTGTACCTTCATAGGCATATCCATCTTTAGGTTGGGAAAGTTTTCTTCTATAATTTTGTTGAATATATTTTCTGGGCCTTTGAGCTGTACTTCTCCTTCTTCTACCCCAATTATTCTTAGGTTTGGTTTTTTTATGGTGTCCCAGATTTCCTGGGTGTTTTGTGTTAAGAATTTTTTGGATTTGTTGTTTTCTTTGATCAGTGAGTTTATTTTCTCTATTGTATCTTCAGTGTCTGAGATTCTTTCTTCTATCTCTTATATTCTGTTGGTTATACTTGTCTCTGCAGTTCCTGCTCGTTTACCCAGATTTTCTATCTCCAGCCTTCCCTCAGTTTGTGTTTTCTTCATTGCCTCCATTTCAGTTTTTAAGTCTTGAACTGTTTCCATTACCTGTTTCATTGCTTTTTCTTGGTTTTCTAGGGTATCTTTGAGGAATATATTCATTTCTTCTAACTTTTTGTTAGTTTTCTCATCCCTTTCTTCAAAGGAGTTTTTCACCTCTTCTTTAAAGGTCTCTATCACTTTCATAATGTTACGTTTAAAGTCATTTTCTTCTACTTCTTCTGGGTTAGGTTGCTCAGGTTTTCCTGTTGCATACTCACTGGTTTCTGGTGTTATCCTGTTGCTTTTCATGTTGTTGGAGGAATTCTTGGATTGGCGCCTGCCCATCTCTTCCTTTGATTGTGGTCAGGGGAGTCTCAGTGGGTGGAGACCTTCCAGGAAGGCTTGCACACACTCACCCCTCTGGATAGCTGATCTCAGTGTAGGAAGAGGAAGTCCTGGTGGACCACGGACACCACAGAGGAAAGGGCAAACTTGCAGGGGGGGCAGGGTCGTGTGGAACAAAGAGGCCTGCTGCAGCAGGGGCTGGTGGTGCCAGCACTCCCTCGGGGACCTTCCTGCCAGGTGCTCACAAACTCACCGGTCTGGATCTCTGATCTCAGCACAGGAAGAGAGAGTCCTGGTGGGCTAAGGACCCCCGTGGAGGAAAGGCTGTTCTTGCCACCTAGTAGTTTCTTCTGAAGTTTCCCCTGAAACTTTGAGGAAGTTTGCTATAAATATAAATGTTCTGTTTAGGGATGAGCATTCAACATATTCATAAGACCTTGAATGACAGTCATCACAGAGGGAAGAATCTCTGAATGAGGCTGAGAAGTAGCTTATGTCTGTGAGTATAAACATAAATACTTAGAATGCAGCTTTGCTCCATGACATGTTAGCTTTCATCCTAGCACTTAAGATCTCCTCAGCTGTGTGCTAGGTTTGCATTGTAGGCATTAATTCCTTCTTGTGGAATGAGCCTCATATCCAATCAGAGAGCAGTTGATTATCTTCCCTGATACAGCTGTGCCACTACTGCACTAGTGGCCACATCTTGCTTCGCAGATTTTTTTTTTTTGGTAGAGTCCACAGATGGATAAGACTCCTGATGCCTTTTTACCCTGAAGAAGTCACTGAAATAGAAAAGGGTCACTGGGATGGGAAATGCCTTAAGGGGAATGGATAGCAGCTAACACAGATAACAGGGGTAGAACATTGAATGAGGCAGGGAAGAATGAAAAAGCTGAGAGAGAAGGAAGGGAGGAGTGACCCTAAAGGATGATACATGACAAAAGTCACATGGAAACTAACTACTTTGCAAGCCAGAGTGGTAGAGAAGAAAAGAGGGGCATTAGAAGGAGGATAAAAGATAGGTACCAGGGACTTAAATAACTTATGACTTTCATGAGCCAGGATATCACTCTTATAATCCTTTCATACCCATTTATCCATTTGTATTATGTCTATCTGTCTGTCTATCAGTTTGTCTTGTCTTTAAATTATTTCATAGCCATCTACCCTTGATCTTTTCTTTCTGAAATATACATATTCATTTCTACACACAGACATACAGGTATACAGGCCCATAAGCACACAGACACAAGCACACAGACACAAACACATGGATCAGGCAATTGTACCACCTGAACATTTCTTTCTCACTTGTTTCTCATCACTGCTCAAATTTGTCGTTGCAATCAGACAGGTCTTCTTTCCTGTCCTGTATAAGGAGCTCCCACACTTGTCAGTCAGTCCTGAAGTATTTGCTCTGTGACCTTTTGTGCTGGCTAGTTTGATGTCAACTTAACACAAGCTATGGTCACTGCAGAGGAAGAAACCTCAATTATGAAAATGCCTCTATGATTTGGCTATAGCCAAGCCTGTCGGGAATTTCTTAATTAGTGATGGATGGGGGATGGTCCAGTTCATTGTGGGTAGGGGATCACTCCTGGCCTGGTGGTTCTGGGTTCTATGAGGAAGCAGGCTGAGAAATACATGGTGAGCAAGACATGATGAGGAGGCCAGTAAGCAGCACCTCTCCATGGCCTCCGCATCAGCTTCTGCCTCCAGTTCTTCCCTTGCTTAAGTTCCCGTTCTGGCTTCCTTCAGCGATGAACAGTGATGTGGACATGTCAGCCAAATAAACCCGTTCCTTCCCAAGTTGCCTTGGCCATGGTGTTTATCACAGCATAGAAACCCTAAGTGGGATACTTTTGGATCCAATTCTTCTATACTAGGGTATTTTAAGAGTGAAAGGTTATTGAAATAGTTTGCACTCTTAAAACACCAAGTGCCTCCCCAGGTCTGTGTTAAAGGTGCAGTTTCCAGTGCAGCACTATTGGTAGGTGTGAGAAATTTAGAAGGAGGGCCCTGCTGGGTCATTAGGGGTATGGCCATTTTTCAAGGCCATTGTTTTTGCTCTGCCACAATACACACCCTTCTACTGATGTCCAGGTTTACCAGGCTTCTGATCTTGGGTTGGCACCTCCAGAATTAAGAACCCAAATAAAGCCTGTATCTTTAAACCATCTGTAAGTTAATTGCCTCAGTTGTTTGTTACAGCAATGAATAACTAGCACAGATATGTGGTTAATATTAATGCCAAAGCAAAAGATGTAGAAAAGACACTATGGTGCAAACAAAAAAAATATGAAGTTTTTCTCTAGCACTAATAAATAGTTTTTCTCTCAATAAAATGGCAGTAACTTTTTCTTTTTTATTCATTCTGTGACTCTAGTGAATATAGCTGTATTCAAAACATACTGGATATTTGATACCCAAGGTATTAAATATAATATAAATATAGCAACTCTCTTTTTTACTATTTTATGATTCCTGTAACTATATTATTGACCTGTCTGTGGTACTGTGATTCTTTCTTCAGGAGCATATTTTGTGTTTGAGAATTTAAAATAGATGATGTTTTAATTTCAGTCCCTCTACATTTGATAAATAGAAGACATGCTTTATATTTGCATTACAGTGTTTACTAGGTTTTCTCATTGAGTGTTTGCCTGTTGAGAAAAGCAGCATGCTCATAAGAGCTGCTACTTCTCAGTTTATAGGAACTGATGCTTACCTCGTCTTTGGGATCTTGAAAGTGATTTCAGGTGAAGATTTAAGGGTTGAGAATAAGTCCATCAAAGTCTGTGAATGGGAGTGTCTCTGAGTAAATCCCCAGGAGAGCCTCTGGGCCTCAGGCTTTCTATTTAAAGTCCACAGGTACATTCTAAAAATTTAGATTCTAGAGGTAGGCATTTAGAGTTAATTATCATGATGGTTTGTGTCATGGAGCAGAGGCTAACAGCATTCTGACTCTTCTGCATGATGTACGTAAGGCAAGTTTTTTATTTACTGCATGTGATTAGAATTTCTGGGGTATTGTAGTATATTTAATGTGTAACTCATGCTAACAATGCATGTGTAAATGAGAACTTTTTCAGAGGAAGGAGGATCATAGTTCTAGTTATATAATAAAGGGCAGCTAGAAAATGAGACTAATTGTCCTGCATGGTCTAGGAGATATGTTTACTTTAACTTACTGTTGGCTTCCAGCCGATCAGTTCTATATAAAGCTTTCCTTTAATAACTTAATATCTCTCTTCCCAAAGTATTTTTAATAATAAATAAATAGTAAAATATAAATAATATAAAATTTACCACCTTAATCGTCTTAAGTGTACAGTTTGGTTGTATTAAATGCATTTATAATTTTGTGTGACAATCACCATCATGCATTTCTCTAACTCCCTAATTTATCATTCAAAAATGTAGTGTGAAACAGTAGCATTATTTCCCTTTTCCACCCATTCTACTTTGTTTTTATGATAATGGAAAAATACCTTTTATCAGTGGAAATTAGTGTTTGTCCTTTTTTTTTTAAACTGACTCATTTCATAAGAAGTATCTTCAAGGTTCATGCCATAGAATGTCAGAGTTTTCTTCTTAAGGATGAGTAATATTCCACTGTATGTTTATAAGACATTTGCTGTTTTTTCTGTTTATGGGTATTTGGGTTGTTTCTACCTTTTAAATATTGTGAATAATGCTGCAATGAAAATGGATGTGTAAATATGAATGCTTTCAGTTTGGCTTTGTATATTTCTATATGTAGAATATCTGTATTCTATTTTCTTGAGCATTTTTTTGGAGAAATCAATATACCCTTTTCATAGCAGCTATAACATTTTACATCCTCAACTACTGCAGGAGCCTCAAATGTGAGATCATTTTAGTTCTGATTTAAATTTCCTTCGTTGTTAGTGATGTGGTAAAACTTTTTACGTGCATATCATTCATCTGTATCCCTTCTAGCACAATGCCTATTCAAGTGTTATGACCATTTAAAATTATTTATCTATATTTTTTGTGTGTACAGGTGCTTTGCATGTGTGTATGTCTGTGATCCATGTGTGAAGTGCTTGTAGAGGCCAGATGAAGACACTGGAGCGAGCGCATGGGACTTGAATTACTGAGTTTTGAGCTGCTATTGGGTGCTGGAAATTGAAGCAGCTTCTCAGGAAGAAAAGCCAGGGCTTGTAACCATTGTGCTGTCTCTCTAACCCCTTGGCCATGTTTTAATTGGGCTGTTTCCTTTTAATTGTTCAATTTTAGGAGATTTCTGTTTCTTTTTATTCTGGATATTAAACTTTAAGAATATTGAATTTGCTAATATTGTCAATTTCGTGTTGACTCTGGTCTGCTGGCGTCATGTTGTGACAGACAGAGAAATCTAAAGTCTTCTAGTCTTGGTTTCTGTCACCTGTGTCTTTGGTGTCTTACCTAAGAAATCATCCCAAATTCAATATGGCGAAGCTTCTGTCTTACATTTTCTTCAATGAGTTTTAAAGTTTTAAGGCTTAGATTTAGTCCTTGGTCCTTTTAAGTTAATTTTTATATGTGGTATTTTAGGGAGTGGTGTAAACTCATTCTCTTGCATATGTGCACACTGTTTTCCCATTGCCATTTATTGAAAAAATTCTCTCTTTCCTTACCGATAGCATTGCACCTTATCAGAATCGCCCACTTGTGGATTTATTTCTGAGCTCTCTCTTCTGTCTCACTGGTCTGTATGCCTGCCTTAAAGGTAGTTTCCCGCCGTGTAAGCACAGCTCATCTTGCTTTCCAATCTGAATGCCTTTGGTATATTTTTCTGGCCTCCTTGCTCTAGCTAGGACTTCTTGTTGAATAGATGCAGAGCATCCTTGCTTTGTTCTTGATCTTAGAGGAGAAGCTTCCAGGCTTTCACCATTGAGCACTGTTTATTAGTGGTTTTCTGTACGCAGAAAGCCTGTCCCCAGTGATGTAGGTCCTCCAGCAAGGACCTGTCCCCTAAAGGTTCCACAGCCTTTCCCCAAAGGGTACCAAGTGTTCAGATACATGAACTTGTGGAGGACATTTCTCATTCAAACCACAGTGTATTCTTCTAATGTGTTGCTGAATTTTGCTTCTTGTATGTATTGAGGGTTTTAGCATAAAGGATTTTTTATTTCTGTAGTTTTCTTGTGTGTTTGACTCTGGTTTTAGGGAAATATATCCCTTATATAATAAGATAACAAATGCCATCTCTTCTTCTACTTATTCTAACAAAGTTGAGAAAGATAGTGAAATATGTCAGGTATTTATTTCTTAGGGGATTGTTGACTGTTGTGAAATATCATTATTAAAGACAGATATCCTGTTTTATAAAAAGTAGTTTTTTTCTGTTTGAAATTTGTCAATTTTATCTAGAAAGTGTAGTTTATGTACAAGTTTTCATAGATAACAAATATCTTTATATATGAAAATCTCTGGCAATTTTGTCATTATTTAAAAAAATTTTTTGATTCTATTCATGTCTCTGTTTTTATGTTTTACTTATATTTGTTCTAATATTTAGTTTAACCTTTCTCTGTGTTTGGGTTTAATTTATTCTTCATTTTCTGGTTCCTTAAGCTATAAAGCTGTTGATTTGAAGTCATTTTTTTTTTGTAGTTGCGCCTTTACATTTGGACCACTGGTTCCTCAATAATGACACAGAAACTTATTTATAAAAGCTCAGCCATAGCTTAGGCTTGTTACTAATTCTTACAACTTAAATTAACCCATTTCTATTAAGTTATTTATTTCCATGTGGCTCATGGCTTTACCTGTCCTCCAGCATCTCTTGCTCATTCTATGTTGTCTCCTGGCAACCCTGCCTTTCTTCTTCCCAGTGTCCTCTGTGTCTGGCTATCAGGCCTATATACCTCCTGCCTAGCTAATGGCCATTTAGTTTTTTATTAAACCAATATGAAGGTGCTTTGGCAAAGACACATCTTCACAGTGCACCAAAAGCTTATTCCAAAACCCAATTTTTATTTTTTTGATTTAGGCATTCATAGTTAGAAATTTCTACCCTAACATAGTTTTCTGTTTCATAAATTTTGACGTTATATTTTTTCAATTCACCTCAATATATTTTTACACTTCCCTCATGATTTCTTCTTTAACTGATTGTTCAAAGATGTTATTTTTTCCAGTTTAACTTCTGTTAACTACATCTGTCCTTCTACTAAGACTTAATTTGTATCCTAATTTAAGATCTACCCAGGGAAGTGTCTTGTGAGCGCTTGGAAGGACCATATGCACGGCTGTGGAGTGCTATGTGACGTTTGGCTGCTTGGTCTTTTCTTGTGCTGTGTCAATTTTTGTTGAGACAAGGCTCTATCTACTTCTATAGCTCAGGCAAGTTTAGAACCCAAACTGGCACTGAACTTGTGACCCTCCACCTTAGCTGCCGAGTGTTGAGAAATTAGGAACATACCACCACATATAGCCAATAGAGTACATTATATATGTCTGTTAAATCTCATATTTATTGTGTTTTAGGTCTAAGAATTTTTATCTTTTTTCTCATTTTTTAATCAGCTATTGAGTGTAGGTTATTTAGTCTGCAATTATTTTGTTGTATGTTTATTTTTCCCTTCAATTAATGTTCTTTGTTTCATATAATTTCATGGTCTCCCATTTGGTGTGTAACTGCTAGTAACTGTTCCATCTCCTTGTTGTGAACATTTAGCTAATGTATGTCCTGCTTTGTCTTGCACTCCTTTTTTATTAAAGTGTTTTATGTGATGCTAGTATAGATGGTCGTAAGTATTTCTTTCATGGAATGTTTGGGGATGTTTTTAAATTAATTATGTATTCTTTTGTAGCATCACACATGTACAGTGTGTATCAGCCACATTCACTCCCACACTTTCCCATCTTCTTATCACCCTGTCCAGTCTGTGCCTTTCCTCCCCACAGCTCTCTCTTTCACATTCATGACTGTATGTCGATGGTATGTTAATACTTGGAAAGACATTTTTTAAAAACTAAATATAACATTTTCCCCCCAAGATAGTGTTTCTCTGTGTATCCCTGGCTACCCTGAAACTTACTTTGTAGGCCAGGCTGGCCTTAAACTCACAGAGATCTGCCTGCATCTGTCTCCTGAGTGTGAGTGCTGGGATGAAAGGCATGTGCTACCATGCCAGGCATTCTTAATTGAGCTGAGCATTTCTTTTAGTGTTTTGTACATGTCAGCATCTGACTTTCTAGTAATCCTGTCTACTGCAAGGATCTTTAAAACATGATTTCAAAATGCTAAGTTGCTTTTCCCATGCTGCTTCAAAGACTTTTTCTTCTAGTTAATTGAGCTTCTTGGGTGTTTATATGAATGTAATTCATGAAATTTGGGAATTTGTAATCTTCTCACTGCCCTCTTTTTGCTTGTCTTCTAGCATATTTTGTCTTTGGCAAACGGTCTTTATGTTTCTATTTGCCTGAGTAACTAGCCAGTAACTCTAGCAATCCATCCTGTCCCTGCTCTTCCATCCTTGTAAGGATCAGGGTTTCTTGTATGTCTTCTGGTGTCACATCTTTTATAGTTGTTATAGTTGTTTTGTAGTTGCCCCACTCTTCTTAGATAGTGCTCTTGGTTTTGTCTTTCTCTCTTTGATGATTTGAAAGTTTCTGTTGCTAGACTCTTAAAGCTTTGAGATTGATTTCTAGCCATGTGCCCCCTATCAATAAACCTACATGGGCATTCTTCTTTCCAGTTCTCGTGTTCTGATCTTTAGCATTTCTTTTTGTTCCTTTCGTAGAATTTCCATCTTTGCTAACATGACTTTGTAATCTTTCTATTTTTGCATACTGCTTACTTTTTCTACTATATCTCTTTGAATTTTATAGCTTTTAAAATTTGTGGAGCTTTTTTTGGTAATGTGGGACGGCAATTTGTTGGGGGAGGCTGCTTGTTCCTTCCTGGCTGCCCAGGCCTGAAATAACCACTTAGAGACTATATTATTTGCAATACTGTTTGGCCAATAGCTTAAGTGTATTTCTTGCTAGCTCTTACATCTTAAATTAACCCATTTTTTATTATTTTATATTTTACCACGAGGGTCGTGGCCTACCTGCAAGTTTCGAACTGGCACCTCGCGTCTTTCTCCTCGGGCGGCTACATGGCGTCTCACTGACTCTGCCTACTCTCTTTCTTATCTCTGTTTGGATTTCCCACCTGGCTTTACTCAGTTAAGCCAGTGACCAAAAGCAGCTTCTTTATTAACCAATAAAAGCAACAGATATACAGAAGGACCTCCCACACCGGTCTTGTACGTGTTTGGCAAGTTCTTTACTCTATAGCCTTTGGATTTTTTCTTTTCTTTTCTTTTTAAGGTTTTGATTCTGTCACTTCAGTGTCCTCATTTGTGTGACCAAGGTCTCCACACTGCACCCTTGTTCCTTCACGTTTAGTTTGCCATGCTCTTTGTTGAAAGCCAGTCATAGTGTACTGAGGAAAAAACTTTGATAGCTGTGCACTTTAATGTGTTGACAAGGTCAGAGGAGACACTGTTCTGTCTTCTGCGAGTGGAGCTATTCTCTGATGAGCCATGTGAGCTCTACCAGTGCTTCTAGGTCCCATGTCTCCCTCGGACAGGCAGCTAGATAGCTGAGCATCTCCTTTCTCCAGAAGACAAAAACGGTGATGCTGCAGTTGAGAGTTTCTCCTACTCCTGGGAAAGCCCGGAGCTGGCTGGAGAGGGACTCCCCTTCGCCAGGCCAGTTAGGCTTTTTTAAAAGAAGAATTTGACAGATAGAACCCAAGGAAAATGATTTTTCTCAAGAGAAGGCCTTGTTACAAAGAATAGAATGCTCTGGGGTACTTCCAGATGCTTTCTTTCCACTAGGAGCCAGAGAAAACTTTTCTCCAGTGTTCATAGTGAGGATCCTGAAGTAGAACGCAAAGCTCCTCCCTCCAGAGCTCCCATAGAGGCCTCTGCTTATGTATTTCTGCTTTGTTGTGACTCCTGTATCCACCCACCTTGGTCCTATGAGGTCACCTTCCTGGGGTATACTGGAAGGGTTGCTCATCTCCAGTTTTAGGCTAGACTAAATCCTTCCAAGCCCCTTACATGACAGACTGTAAGTCCTATAGCAAATTTTAAGGATGTGTTTTAAATTCTTGTCATTGGTGGCATAAATGCCATCTTCTGAGTATGTAGAAGACTTAGTTTCTGGATCTTCTAATTTATTTCCTTAGTTTTTAAATCCCAATTATCTATTTTTCTATATACCCCTTTGATTTATTTTGAATTCCAAATGCTATTAAAATGTTAAAATAATTACTTGAATTATCTTAATTCAGACTGAATTTGAGTTATTTCAAAACTGACTATATTTTAGTTTATCCTTTACGAAATTAAAGGTTTTGTCTTAGTTACTTTTCTATTTCTGTGAAGAAGTTCCATGACCACAACAACTTATAAAAGAGAGGATTTAATTGGGAGCTTACTACAGTTTCAGAGAGTGAGTCTATGTTTGTCATGGAAGGGAACATGGCAGCAGAACAAATAGGCAGAGAGAGAGAGCCAACTGTAATGGCATGGGCTTTTGAAATCTCAAAGCCCACCCACACTCCTGTTCCAATAAGGCTACACCTCCTAATCCTCAAATATATAAGCTTTTGGGGGAGAATTCTCATTCAAACAACCACAGGTTTAATCTTATATGAACCAAGTCTGTTCATCAGCCAAGTTTTCAGGTTTTTGCCTTGATTTCCTAGCACCTACTTCCTGACTCCTTCAGGCCGTGTTTTTCTATGGGGCTGTAGTTGAGTATTTTACTTTCCCAGTTTGACTATGTACTCTAAGGTTCACATCATGAGTCTATCAAAAGTCACACATCATGATTTCTTGCCTCTTAGCTGCCCATCAGATTTGTCACATATAAGCAAGAAAAAATATCCCCTAAGACCAGGCTCATCTTTCTGGATTTCCTTTTTACACCAAGCTTCTGTTTTACACAGTTTTAGTGCTTAGGTGTTAGCATTTATTATAATTTTTTAGTTATCTGCCTTTTCCAGTTGATTCTAGAAGGGGCCTTGTTCTTGGATTATTTATCTCCTCGACTGCTGTATTTTTAGCTCTGCTGTATTTTTAGCCTTTGTATATTCTGTTCCTTTTGCTTTGAGAAACTCTATGCCCCTTGCTTCTCAATTCCCAGTTCATATCACTGAACTCTGGCTATATATGGGTGCTGAAGACCACATAGAACTTTCCCTGCCCTCCTGACTGTCTTAGGTATTTTTTTTTACAGTATCTCATGACTCTTGAATGCTTTCATTGTACTGTGTATTATGACTACATACTCACTGATGATTTTATTTCATTTAATATTTATCTCCTTTGTGGAATTTAAGACTTAAAAAAAAATCTGTAGTCTCAGTACTCAAAGGTCTAAGACAGAAAGATGGTGCATTCTAGACCAACCCAGGGTACACAGCGAAGCCCTGCCTCAAGCAGATGAACAGTAAAGAAAGGTATAAGAGAAGAGTCATATCTATACTTCTCATTGTAGCTCCCAGCTATGACTTAAGTGGAAAATTTAGAATTTCTTCATAGGTGGAATATATCTATGAAGGGGGTAGAATGAGATTCCATGGAAAATAGCAGAAGTTAAAGGAAGGAAGCAGTTAGCCTTTTCAATGCATTCCCAGAGGACAAAGATGATTCATTTCTTTTCTTAGTTTTAAAAATTTATCAAAAATATTTCAGAAGGTATTTTATAATACACATAACTTGTTATCACTTAGATTAATATACACAACATATTTATAAAAACATGTACAGACTACTAGGAGATAAACAAACATGTTGTTCAGTCAGTAATTATTTTGACTTTTAATTTTTAGTATTTATTTATTGTATGTGGGTCACTTGTTCTTATGTTATGGCACATGTGGGAGTGAGAGCTATATTTAGGACAGTTGCTCCCCTCCTTCTGTTATGTGGGTCCCAGGTCTCAGACTCTGGTCCTCAGGCATGGCAGCAAATGCCCATGCACACTGATCCATCTTTCAGGATGAATTTTGGAAAACAAAGAAGGATATAAGAAAAAGGGGCCATATTTATTTTTTCATTGGAACCACAAGTTATGGCATAGATGGAGAATGTAATATTTCTCATAGATGGATTACATGGATGGAAGATTGAATGAGACTTCCACTCATGGAAAACAGCAGAAGTTAAAAGAATGGATGAAGCAATTATGCCTTTGTATTGAGTTCTCAGAAGTAGATTAACTCATTATCATTGACTTTTTACTTAAGGAGATTTTCCTTCAAACTTTCAGATGATACAGCAGTGTTCGAATTGATACAGCTAGTTCCACCAGGTATTGTATTACTTATTGATAAGGCAACTCATCAATTAACTATTATTTATTTATTTATTTATTTATATTACGTATACACTGTTATGTATGCATGTATGCCTGCAGGCAGAAGAAGGCACCAGATTTCATTGCAGATGGTTGTGAGCCACTAAGTGGTTGCTGGGAATTGATTTTGGGACCTTTGTAAGAGCAACCAGTGCTCTTAACCTCTGAGCCATTTCTATAGCCCCAATTAATATTTCTAAAAATCTCTTCTCTCCTCTTCATACCAAATAACAGCAGTGCTTATTTTTTTAAACCATTGATTCATTATGTATATGTCAAAACAACAAACATATAAATGCCAACTGAATGCATTGTTCCGAAATTAAATATCTTAAAATAATTGAAAATGCAAGATAATATCTTTATAATTCTAGGATATTTTCGGCAGTAATGCAAAGTGATTTTTAATTGTTGAGATTTAAAAATTAAAATTACACATATTTTTAATTAAACAGGATCTTTTTTGCTCTTTTAATGTTGATTGTTATTGGGAATGCAGGGGGTGATAGTCTTAACTATTTACAAGGTAAAATGGGTTTCTGAGGAGGGAGGTTACCTATTAAAATATAGAAACTAGTTTTAGTATTGTTTCTGATTTCTAGGACTGTCAAAGAAATCTTAGTTAAATATTTTATGCAACAGATACTTATATTTTATTAAATGCAAGTAATCTCAGAATTTCTAGTACTACACACAGACTTAATTCAATAGCCACAAAGTCTACAAAGGGTCTCAACAATTTTTAATGTCCAATCTTACACTGCATGAGGGCAGACAGATAAGATAGAAGATAGGGAAGATGCTGGAGATGGTAATAAGCTTTTGATGTATAAATTTAATGCAACTTTGTATTTCTAAAGAATTCCCTTTTCTAAGAGTTCATAGGTTCTCACTGAGTGTACATGAATACCTGTATTCTCCAAAGTGTAAGGCAGAGAATTACTAATATATATCATACTTCTGAAATTGGAAAAATGTGTTAAAGTATTTAATCTATCCTTATTTTAATTTTCCTTTTAAAGAAGATAAACATTGCCTTCAAGCAGGTATACAATAAGGCACCAGGCAATATATATATATTTTATACTTGATGATTTTGTTTCTAAATAGAATGTTTTGTTATAATTTGAATCATAGGATATCTTTCTTATAGTGGGAGAAACACTGTCTACCTATGATGAAAATACGCGAGATTTCATGTTCCCGGGTCCAAACCAAATTTCTGGACACCATGATTCAAACCGCCAGGTTACCATGAGGAGGATTTCTGGACTAAGAGTAAGTGATTACAGTTTTCCAAGTCAGCTCTTGGTGCAGGGTCATGGGTGAGAACTAGGTGCAGGCCTCAGTACCTTGAATGTGTAGAACTAACTGAAAGTTTAATTTGTTTTCAGGTTTATTTTATATAATTGTGTTATTTTAAGTGTCCTGAATGTAACGAAAATAATCTAGCAAAAACTAAGGCATTTATTGTCAAAACTAACACACATCATATTGGCTGACATTCTTCACAACTTGTGAGGTTCCTCTGCACTGCTCTGCCTCATCCCTCCATGTCTGTCACATTTTCTGTTTCTGTCTAGGGAAAGTTCACAAACATTTGAGCAATAACCAGTGTCAACATTTATGGAAACCCAAATTTAAAACCTGACTTTTTAGACATATGATGTTTTGAAAAATATTAACAAATTTAAATATTTATAAGTTGAGAACTTTTGTATGCTGTATAAGTTGGAACAATCAAAACTCAAAATTCTTTAACAAAGACCAAGATTTTTCTAGTGTATTATCGTCTAGGTATATGTCTTTAGCATATAACCACTGGGATGCTAAGAGCCCACTTATGTTGCTTTTACCCCTGGTCATAGAGATGAGCCCCTGGGTCTTCTGCATGTTTGTCATCAATTTACCACTGAGCTGCACCACAGGTTAAGATGTTTTATCATAGTGCTGTTAACAGTGGTAAATAAATAGAAATGGCTGAAACTTCCAGCTTGGATAGATAGATTACAAAGTGTTCATAGATTGTAGACCTAAGTGTAAATGCTGTATTAAGAGAGTCTTTCTTTCTGATCGGCAGTAATTGTGTAATGATTAAACATTAGACCTGATAGTGCTTCCATACTCTCTCCCATCCTTTCCTGTAACTCCTCTGGTTTGAAAACACCTTGTTCCTGAAAATCAGCCTGCTACTCAGAAGAACTCATTAGAACTAATTAGTGAATTAAATAGATTTTCTTATGTCTAAGTTCATGATAAGAGGTGTTCAAAGAAATAGCAAGTTCAGTTTACTGAAGGTGTAAAAGCTGACTATGTAACAAATGAAAACATTTCTTCTCTGGAGTGATTTTTATGTTGTTAGTTAGCTTTTAGACTATCACTGTCTTCAAAGAGTATTTTAAGAATCATGTGGAAACTCATAAAGAAAAAACATCATATTTAGTTTATGTTCTCATTAAGGTAATTTAACTTGCTTTGAAGACAGCGTAGAAAATCAACTGTGTGGACTGTTCACAGGAATTTTCTTTCATCGCTGTTTTTTTTGCATATATTTGGAAGGTGTTTGATTACTGAGGCAAAGATATATAAAAATCAGGACTTCCAGTAATGCCATGCGAAGACTTTGACAGATCTTCTCTGTATGTTAAGCAAGTGTGAAAACTGGGCAAAGTTACCATAGTCAACACTGGGTAGTGGACACCGACTAACAAGTGTAGCATGCAGGTGAAGTTTTCATGCTTGGAAATTGGCTCAAGTTTTAGGTAATATAGGAAGAATTTGGGGCTCCTTTGCCTGGGTTGCTTCCATGCCCTTCCTCTCAGTGACAGCTGCATCTTTACCAGATGAGACTGGGCACAAAGAACAGCAGTTTTGGTACCATGGATTGGGAAGAGGGATAAATAGTTTGTCTCTGCCAGCTAAACATAGTGGACCCTGTTGGTAGCTGATGAAGAAACCTTATAGCTGTGTAAGGCCCATTGCCATTCTGACTGGGGTCACCTTCTAGAATGTTGACAGGGAGGTCCACAAAAAAAGGGACAAGAAGAAGAGAGAGAGATGCTGTCTCTCTTTGAAAGGTAATCACAGGGGAGGCAGTGAGAGATGCAAAGAAGCCCTGGGAAACAAGCTGTAGCTATGAATTTATTTCCTCTCCTATCACTGAAAGACAGCGGAGAGGGACTCCAGAGTGGGCACTATGAGAAACTGAATAATAGAAAAGACATGAGGCAGATTATAACTGAACATCAAAATTGGGTTATAAATCCAGCAATATCAATTATTGTATTTGCCTATTAGTAAAAATAAATGCTCGAGTCAGTGGTTTGTAGTCCTGGCGAGCAACAATGGCTTGTCTTCATAATTCTTGGGATTCTGAGCTACCTTCTGTGAGTCCCACTACTGTGACAAAAATTCAAACCATTATATGGAATTAAATCATGGTACTTTTATGGGTTTGCTTAGTAAGCTTGGACAAAACACAGTGACCTGTGGCTAGCTAGGGCCCATGGGTGGGTTGATTCGCATTGAGAGGATCATATGTTTGAACTGTGGCTCCCTTGGTGGTGGTGGGTATTTTCTTTCTTTCTTTTTTCTGGTATATATAAAATGATAATGTGAGTACTTTATTTAAACCAAAAATCTTGTTTGAGTTAAGGTAGGTTGATCGAATGTACAGCATAAGCATAAAATAAAGGAATATAACATTAAATACTAAAGGAGTTTTCTGGAGACTGGTAGTGGTTTATACAGGGGACAGCTCTTCTTGCTCTAGATTCTATTTGGATGGTGTGGGGAAGGGACAGCATGTGCCTAGCATGTACAAAGTCCTGTATTTTATCCCTATTCTCACATGTAAAATTTCAAATAATCAAATTTTGTGTACTTTTCAGAAAGATCCTATTGTTTTTTTTTAAAAGAAAACAAACTATCTTTTTTCATTTTACATCCCAGTTCCAACTCCCTTCCTCCTCCCATTTTCTCCACTTACTGCCCCTACCATCCACTCCTCAGAGAGGGTAAGGCACATTGCTTTGGGGAAGACCCAAGGCTTTCCCTACTATACTTAGGCTGAGCAAGCTATCCATCCATAGAGAATGGGTTCCCAAAAAGCCAGTGCAAGCAGTAGAGATAAATCCTAGTGCCACTGCCAGTGGCCCCACAGTCTGACCCAGCCATGCAACTGTCACTCACATTTAGAGGACTAGTTTGGTCCTATGCTGGTTCCCTCTCTATCTGGCTGGAGTTGGTGAGCTCCCATTAGCTCAGGTAGACTGTTTCAGTGGGTGTACCCATCATGGTCTTGACCTCTTTGCTCATATTTTCACTCCTCCCACTCTTCAACTGGACTTTGGGAGCTCAGTCCAGTGCTCCGGTGCTGGTCTCTGCCTCTGTCTCCATCAGTTTCTGTATGAAGGTTCTATGGTGATATTTAAGATATTCATCAATCTGACTACAGGGCAAGGCCAGTTCAGGCATCCTCTCCACTATTACTTAGGGTCCTAGCTGGGGTCATCTTTGTGGTGGGTATTTCTATGCAGACTTTGAGCTCCACAGCATTCTCTTTGAATTATAGTCTTACTCAGCATCATATGAAGTAGTATTTAACAGATGCCTCTTCACTGAACTCAGTGAATGAATTATTTCTTCCCATAGGTTCAGTGGAGAAACTCAGGTTTGAGATGGTGTGATTTTGACAGTTTGGCTAATACAAATCTGCATGTTACTGTAAAGCAATTCAATGATGTGATGTAGGTTTATATACAACTGACTTCAAATAGAGATTACTACTTGGAAGTGCAAATGGCCATCATCTCATCAAGTTGCAACAGCAAACACTGAGCTTTTTCGCAGGAAAGAAGAATTCTGTCTCATGGAATCTATTGAAATCCTACCTATTTCTAATAGTCCAGCCTACCCCACAGGCTTTCATGCTCAAAATAGTGTGTCAACTTATTCCTTCATTTCCATCTTATTAAAGTGCTTTTTAAATTTCTGAATTGTCATCTCCCACAGTTGTGTGAATTAATTCCCTAAGACAAATCTCTCTATGTATATGAACAGTCCTATTACATAGTAGGCTTTGAAAGGCTGGAAAAATACTATCTTAACTATTGGGAACTCACAGTGTGATGAGCAATACTCAGGGAAGTGGAAAGCTACAGGCCGGTGGTGATAGTGATAGTCTTGTACTTCTTAACATTTTGGTTGGAGTTGGACTATACATACAGTGGTGACTATGCATATATTTAGTTAGGAAATTCATAACTAATAGTTAGGCCATAATAGCTAGGTTTCTGGAAGTATACATGATGATGGATTGCCTCATGACACAGTTTTCAGTCCAAATCCTCAACATTAAGTGACACATGAATGTATTTCCAGAAATTCCTTGGTACTCCTCTCCACCTGGATTTTGGGATTGTTAGGCGCCAGTGGTTCTTCTGCCTTTTTGTCCCCAACTTGAATGCCCTGTGCTTGCTGCACAGGTGTACAGTGGGTGCTGTCATATCCTTAGTTCTTATGTCTTCTGATGGTGAAGAACTGTAGTCTAGAAGCTATGTTGAGCTATAACCAAAGGACCTTACCCATATGAGGATTCTTACATGCCAGTACAGGGTTTTAAACTGGGTTTATAAGGTTATAAAAGGTCAGGACTCGTTGCTTCCTTTTTTCTTTTGGGGGCATGAGTGTATTTTGCATGTACGAGGAATACAATTTATAGTCATAAGGAAATCTGCATTATTTTGGATATTTTTTTGGGGAGATTTTGGAGATATTGAAAAAGTAGCCTATCTTTGAGTCATTGAATATGGACCACACTTAACATATTTTAGAGAAATATATTATGTATATAGTAAATATCTAACAAGTGGGTATAGTAGATACCATTGGTATTGATTCTTAGGTGATTCAGATTTACCCTTTTTAATGGATATGTTTTAAATTATAAACTTTTTTGGTCACAGACAGGGTTTGCAGAGGGTATTGTCAGTCTCTGACTTCCATTGCTTTGGGGAAAAGCTACCCAAGGGCTGGCTGACATGGTTAACAGTTGGTGCATGTATAGCTTGGGCTTCCAGATGTTTCCTTGGGTGCTTTGTAACTGTCCCCTTGAACTGTTTCCTTTTCTTCATTTATCTCAAAACTGTTCAAGCTGATATTTGAAACATTGGTAGAAATAGAACCCAGATTAATATCCATACCTGAATATAAAGTATATTATAAGAAAAAGGCTATAAAATTTTTTTAGAGACTTCTGTTTCAAGATGGCACAACTGGGAGTTATGATATTTTCAGAATGCTGCTTCCAAACTATTCCATTAAAAAATTAATAGAGTGGAGGGGTGTATTGTAGGATGAACTAGAGGGATGGAAAGGAATAGGAAAGTAATAGAATTCTATTTTATTTAAAATGTGTTAAAATGTAATAAGATAAAAATTTAATGGACAGTTAAATATTATATATATTTATAATAGACAATGGTTTTTTAATGTATGTAATATTTCTAGAATGGCTGAATAGAGCTAATAATTATGTATTGATTATATAGTTAAATGTCTTAAATTGTAAATGTGAAGAAAACTAAAATCAAATGTTTACATATTTATGACTAATTGTCATAATTTAAAATCTTCAAACACTTTGACAGAGAGACACTTGAAAATGAAAACAATTTTAAATTATTTCATAAAAGAAATATAATTGTTCCAAACCAAATCATTAAAAATGAAACTGCTAATTAATAACATTTATCATTACTGTGTTCTTCATGATAATAAAAAGATCAAACTAATAAATAAAGAGCTCTGTCTTAAATAGCATTTGTTATTTTAGATCCTATTTTTACTACTGACTGTATCTTCTTAATATGTAATGATATCATTTTTTAATCTTTCAGGGAATTGCTCCAAAGCTGGAATTTTCTACAACTTCAGTGATCACGGAATGTCTGATAAGCTCAAAGAAGTGCCGCACTCAGGTTAAAATGGTTAAACTATTTCATGATCATGTGGTTCATGAGGATGGGTGTGTGAAAGGCCTTATCCCCATTTTGACTGCATTTCTTCTCACCACCCCATCAGTCTTTGACTTAAGTAAAGCAGTTAACAAAGTACTCAACAGTTTGATTGCATCATAATAAACAGGAGAGAGCCAAGCTTAGCCCCATGATAGAGGGTACCACGATATGTTTGCTGGGTTATTTATCTTATGTTGTGGAATTCTTAATACAAGCAGTAGTCAAACTGCCAGAAAGAGGGTGAGATCGAGAACTGCCAGAGGAAACTCAGCTGGAGACATCCATGTATATCCATGACTGCAGAGAGGTCAAGGATACCTTCAAGTGAATGTGGCCGAGTTGGCAGATTGGGGACTTGATGTTTAGAGTGTGACTTCTTGGATGTGTCTGGTTCCTAGAGGACTGTTGCTCAGTGCAGTGCTCAGACTTGTCCTGTCAGATCAAAGCAAGTTTGTGCATTTCAGCCTAAATAACTTGTGTTTGTGAAGATTTCCTTTAACAAACTTTGGCACCTATTATTCCTCATATTTTAATTCTTACTGGGCCACAGGGCCGTCAGTCTTCTGATGGACAAGTGTCCTTGCCCATCAATGCTGGCATCAACCATGTGTAGTTCCTTAATGGCCATATTCAGATGAAGGGCTAGTAACATATAAAGGCCGGAGGATTCAACAGGGACCAGACTGGGCCGGTGGTGGAAAGAATTAGCTGAATTATAGTTTTAGAGCTAATTTTCTGAAGTCAATAAATGATCTAACCTAAGAAAGGTACTGTGAGTTTCCAGAAGATTGGAGAAAGTTTTATTTTGATAGCAAGATATTTAGGATTCCAAAATCAGGCTGTATCTATTTATCATTTAGACACAGATGTTGGAAGTCTGGCCAGCCATGTTTACCATGTGTGAGTAACCTTACTGACTAGTTTCTGAGGTACTCAGTGTGAGCAAATTGTTAAAAATGTTTTGCCCCATATTTAGTTGTTTTCTCTGGAGTTTATTTACTTAATGAATAAATAGAAAAATACTTTTTATTTCTTAATTCACACAGAAAACATTTCTAGTGTACATCTCAATGCAAGAGCCCTTGTAAAGGTAAACCTTGTAAACTGCCCTCAATTACGGTCATTGCACTTTATGGACTTAGGATCTAACATTTTCTGAAAAATACTCTTCTTTTCCTTTTACATGTTTGGAATTGTCATTTGATCTTTACTAAACATAGATGTAAGAGAGTAGGATTTTTTATTAGACAGCATTTAAAACTATGCTTTAGGTCTATAGATGTATCTTGTTGTGATTCAATGAGTCACTTGTCCTACCAAGCATGAGGTCCTTGGTTCAATTCTCTGCCAAGGCTGGGAGGAGATGGGGGGAGAGAGGGGAGGGGAGGAGAGAGAAGGAAAGAAAACTGAGGAGGAAAGGATGAGAGAAGGATGGAAGGGAGGAAGACAAATGAGGTGGGAAGTACTGTTTCCAAATTATTTATGTTTTATGTTTGTTAGCAATTTAATGGATTGAAAAATTAAGAGTATTGATGTGAATTTCCAAGAGAAAACTAATTTTCTCTTCTGCAAATTCTTTTTACCTATGTCAAGTAGAATTTATTGTTACATAGTTAAATATTGACAGACATTTTAGTATGTTGTTAAATACTGTTAAGGTGTAGTAATCCTTTAGGTTTTACTTCATAACAATCCCCCCTAACAGTGGTTTAAAGTCACTTCTCAGTTCTGGGGGTTAAAGGATAATTCCTTTGGACTACAATGGCTGGCTAAGGCTGAAGGATCTGGGGTATTTTTGCTTAAACATGGCATTTGGGAGTTGTATTTGGAGAGGGTGAAAATCATGACTCCTCCTCCAGCCAGCTAATAATTGTGCCTTCTTGCTGTAGGAAGATTCTAAGGAAGAGTCAACAGTCTTTTCAACAACCTGGCCTTGTGACAGTGTCCTATTGATTAAAGAAAGTTGCATAGTCAATCTGGCTTGGTCTTGGGGCAGACACTACCATGGTGTAGATGTAGGAAAGGGAATTAATTATGGCAATCATTTTTGGCAAGAATACACATAGCTAATATTTTAAGTTTCAGTAGACGAAACTAGGGGGCGTTAAGGAATGGACATGTTTGCTCACTGTGCATCTGTAATGAATGCCGTGAAGTTTGTAATTTATGCATCATTCAAAAACTTTTCTGAGGAAAGAGGGTGGGGTGTATCTTAAGCTTTGGTATAATCAGAGGTGGGTATGTAAAAAGAAACTTAAGCATCACTTTAGGAGTTAGCTGTGCCCAGAAACCAACAATGTATAAAGGACAAGGTGCTGGAAGTCCAGGGACTGATGCGATGTGAGTGTACTATTAGACACAGAGTAGAAGAAATAGGTTGAGGAAAGGAGATTTTTCTGTAAGCAGGAGATCTGTAGATGCAGTGTGTCTGTTGGGAAAGCACAAGAGGTAATTTGTGGTTGACAGAGGTAATTAAAAACTGAGCCAAAGGGGCTCTGATGCTAGGTGTCAGGTGCACATCTTTAATCGCTTAGGGAACCTTTGTGATTCTAGAATGTCTCTGAGAGTCAGTGTGATGCCATAGAGGTGGGTGAGGGGAGAGGAGAGCTCTGACATACCCACTGGCATCACTGAACTGTGTGGAGAAGGTCCTGGAGCATACCGAGAGGCACAGGAGGGAAAATGACCTGACGTGAGACTATTCTCATTAGAAACATTAGAATTAGAATTCTTTTCTCCTATCTATCACTCACTTGAAAAAACTGGCTCTCATTTTGATTCATATTTGTGTTTTAAGCACTTAGTCCTTGCACTAAGGGGGTAGAGAAAGTGGACAAGAATTTTGGATTGGTGGTTTTCCAAGGGATTGAAGTGAGGAAGACAAAGATCTTTAGTTATTTTTCTCTAAACATATGTCTCTAGAGAAGAAATATATTATTAACTTCCAATCTGTTAAGGCATTTATAAGGCAGAGTGTAGCAAAATGAAGGATAACCTGAGTAGCAGCAAAGTTGGAGCTATCATATATGTTTTCATTTTTATTGTATTTTATTTTAGACAGGGCCTCATTCATGGTGCCCAGCCTTGATTGACAATTCTGGGCCTCCAGAAGCCACCTTGCCTGTTTCCCATGTATCCCATGTAACTAGATATATAGTTAGATGCCACTGATCCCAGCTTAAATTTATTTTGTATTTTAAAAAATTTTAGACTACTACCATATTTATAAGATGGAAGTACTAGTTATTAAAGTTTATAATCTATCCACTGGAGATAGATGTGCTGAAACTTTGCTGGTAGGCCACGATCTCGTGGTGATATACAGATTAATAGAAATGGATTAAATTACTATGTAAGAGTTAGCCAATAACAAGCTAGAGCTAATGGGCCAAGCAGTGATTTAATTAATACAGTTTCTGTGTGATTATTTTGGGGCTGAGCAGCCTGGATGAACCAAGTGGCCTCTTTCCTTGCAATCTTTTATGTATATTTAGTTTTATAAAAAAATGTAGGCCCAGAAATAAGATGGTGCTTTTATCTGTCACTGAATAGTCAAATTATGACTTGGACTCCTATATATCTTATGTAATTCAAGTCAAGCACTTCAGTAAAATATATATCAAGTGCTTTATTGTCTTGTGTTATACATATGTTATATATAATTCTAGCATAAATAAGGCTTATTTTAGTAGTTTTTTTCATGATTTCACAGCTATCTAAACAAATATATTTTTAGACAAGGATCCTTTGTTGCCCAGGCTCAAACTGCCTCAGCATCCTACCCAGGATTACAGACATATGTGACCACACCATATTAGACATAGACTTTTTAAATTTATATGTAGTTCTTTTAAACTTTGTGGCCATTTACTTGAATATAAATACAAATGTAAGATATAAATGTCATTTGCATTATTTTTTAGCTTACTGAAAGATAAGTTTCGACTTATTTTGAGAACAAGTTTTTTTCTTGGAACTCTACAAGTGATTAATCATTGGCCTTTAGTTTTAATTAAACCAATGTTAGACTTAAGAAAGATTGCTAAAACAAACTGTTAACTAAGAGAATATGGATCTGATTTTTCTCAGGTAAGTGTGGATAATGATAAATCGAGTTGGCTTTCATAGCTTTTGTGTACCTTAATTTACTCTTAAAAGTTCTTTCTTTCTGTAGAGTTTTTAAAAATACCGTTTGACCACATGAACATTTAATTTTTTTGTTTAGGATAAATTTACTTACCATTCAGCTCCAGTTGAAAAATCTCACAGCAGACCGCAATGCAGAACATCGAGATCACAGAAGAAGAAGTCCAAGTCACCCGAGAGGAGTAAATACTGCATAAACACCAAGAACTACGAACAGCCTACAATATCGTCAAAGTCACACTCTCCTTCTCCCTACACAAAGAGACGGATGTGTGAGCTCTCCGAAGACACCAGGCGGCGGCTGGCCCATTTAAATCTGGGACCCTATGAATTCAAAAAGGAAACAGATAAGCCTCCATTTGTGATTAGACATGTATGTGCTCATAAGCATTTCCATTAGAAACTTGTCAAATTTATTCTATCACTAAAATATTATGCTGAAATGGATTTCAATAAGCAGCCCATATGGATAATTTTCTTTTTTGAACTCTTAGCCAGGAGCTAAAGGTAGAAAATGAACTTAAAACCAAAGAACAAGCTTCTTGTTTCCCTTTACAAAGTCTTTAATGCTTACAGAGATCAAACTCCATTCTGAAGCCTTCTGGAGACTTCAAAGTCCCTGCTCCCTCTCACCTGACACAGCGGGCGGGCAGTCCTCTATCTCTACAGTTGAATGCGGTTGCAGTTGACATTGATGCGAAAATGCCAAAGTAGGATTTTAAAAGAGGAAACAAAGGATGATAGTGGAAGTAGGTGTCCTTTGAGAGCAAGTCCTTTGGGAAAGCTTTGGATTCTGAATCTTTGAAGCCAGCCCTTGTTTGATGGGCATGCATAGGCCGGTCTTTGGATTAATGGTAGCATAGCTCTAATCTTTCTGTGCACAGCCTTATGCTATAATGGAAGTTAGAACTGTGTGTCCATGATAGACTGACTTTGGTTAAACTGGAGTGCCTGCAGTCAGAACACTCCATCACGGCCTGTCTCAGTTTCTTGAAGTTTTACAAAGTACTTTTACTTTAAAAGGCACTTTACCAAAAGCTTCCTTATTAACCGAAACACTATGTATTTTCATACATACTAATAGTAAACCTGTATGTTTAAATGCCTGTAGAAGCAAGTATTTACTTTTTCTAAATTCTAAAATACCTACCTATTTTAGAACTATTATTTTAAATACACTCCTTTGGAAGTCAAATAGTACTCCAAAAGTTATGAGTTTTCTCTCTGATATCCTTTAAAACCAATTTAAGTTATGCAATATTTCATACCATTTTTATGTTTTGCTTATAAATTAATCCTTTATTCTTTCAAGCTAAATTAGTGATTTTTAAATTAAAAACTACTAATTAGCCAGGTGGTGGTGGCACACGCCTTGAATCCCAGCACTCGGGAGGAAGAGACAGGTGTATTTCTATGAGTTTGAGGCCAGCTTGTCTACAGAGTGATTTTCAGGACAGGTTCCAAAGCTACAGAGAAAGTCTGTCTTCAAAAACCAAAACCAACCAACAAACCAAACAAACTACTAACTATAAATTTTTTACTTATAAAATTATAGTGATTAGCTACATCTATATGGTAACATTAATGATTTTCTTGTCTCTCCTATTTGATCACAGGTTTGGTCCTGTTAGACGTAATTCAGATAATAGTTTGCTTGTATCACTGATGAAAATTTGAGAATGCCTTTAACTTTAATATTACTCATAATTAAAAATTAAATGTAAAAGAAAAGATATACTGTCTTCTAATTTGAGAGAATAATCAGTTGCTTCTTAATTTAAGTGCCTTTATATAAAAGCTAAGAAGGATCATAGGAGTTAGACACATAAATGTTGGGGAAAGAACTGCTCTTGAAGTGCTTATTAATACTTTTCATGGCAGTGATTAAAAGTATAAACTTTGTCCATGTTTTTATTATTCAATAGAATGTTTTCTAAGTTACATTTTTTAAAGTTTTGAGTATTTCATACATGAATACTGTAGTTACATCATTTATACCCCTTCCTCCCCCATCTCCATGTTCCCCAAATCCATAACTTCTTCCATAATTACCATTGTTATATATGTATGTATGTATGTATGTATGTATGTATTTATATACACACACCTATGGGTTCCATTAGTGCTGCTCATGTGTACAAATGATTAGGGCTGACACTTGGATTATAAAACCTATGGGGGGCTTGTCTCTGGAGAAGACTGATTCTCCCTCTCTGTGGCAGGTTGTCTGTAGCTCTTCATCTAAAGTCATGATCAGGACTTTGTGAATTTTTCTCTATCCATGTTGGCATGTTAACTGTGTTGTGATTATTCAGGTCTTGTTTATGTAACCATGCTGTTGAGATATCAAGGGCAGCATGAGGTGGTACACACATTTAATCCTAGTATTTGAGAGGCAGAGAAAAGTGGGTCTCAGTGAGTATAAAGCTAGCCTGGTCTACATAGCAAGTTCCAAGACAGTCAAGAATAAATAGTAAGACCATTTCTCTAAAACAAACATATAAAACCAAATCCCTCCAAAAAACTTTATAATTTTTACTGTAGAGGTTTACCCCTCAACTTTTCTGTGAACAAAAATGCATACTGTTAAGTACATATAAAAATTGCCTATATTATTGAGGAGGCTTTGGATTTAGAGGGAATTTAGGGACAAACAACCATTAATGGTTTCAGAAGTACTTGGGAAACTGGTAGCAAAAGAAGTTTAATTTAATACACACATATGCAAAAACCTTATGAAAACAAACACAGAGACAGACAGACAGACACACACACACACACATAGAATGAGAGAGAGAGACAGGAGGTAGTGAGAGGAGAGTGAGATTTTTATCATTTCAGCTATACAAAGGAGATTCCCATGTACCTTAAGAACTTCCCCATTGGGAACTATGTACTCATGACGTGCTCCCCAGTCTGTCTGTCCCACTGAAACTCCTGATCTTGTCTCTGTGAGGTTGCCTGTTCTGACTGTTCAAATAGTCAACTTATTTTAGCACAACTCACTGATGTATGTGTTTGCACCTAAATTATATTACTGAATAACATTACATCGTGTGGATATCTGTCCCTTTCTGTTTATATATCATGTCTGTTGATAGATGTTCATGTTGCTTACACCCATGGCTACTATAAACAATGCTCTAATGAGCAATGTGTGTACAAGTCTTTGAATAAACCTTTGTTCTCAATGCTCTTGGATAAAGACCTAGGAGTAGTCCTGTTTTATCATGCGACAACCTTATATTTAACTGGAAAACTTGCCAAAGTGTTCTTCAGAGTGGCTGTGCAATTTGCATTTTGTCAGCTGTGCAAGAGGGTTGCAATTTCCCTTCATTTTCACAAGCACCTAAGCACCCCTGCCCTATGGTAGTTAGGGTTAAAGCCAGGGCCTCTTGGATACAGACCTGTTTCTCTGTAGTCTTCTTAGTGTGAGTAGCATCTCCTTGTGGTTTCATTAGCATTTCTTCAGTGACTGATGATGTTAAGCATCTCCTCATGTGTTACTAAATATCCTTTAAAATGTCTACTTAAGCCAGGCAGTGGGGCACTTGGGAGACAGAGGCAGGTGGATCTCTGTGAGCTGGAGGCCAGCCTGGTCTAGAGAGTGAGTTCTAGGACAGGCTCCAAAGCTACAGAGAAACCCTGTCTTGAAAAACAAAAACAAAAATGAATAAGCAAATATGTCTACTTAAGTCTTTTGCTCATTTTGCAATCTTTTCTTTATTGCTATTGTTGACTTGTAGGAATTCTTCATATGATCTAGTTAATAATCTCTTATCAGATACAAATGTTCATTTTTGTTATCCTGAGTTAACTTTTTGGGTTTTTTTTCTTTTTCTTTGATTCACAAAAGGTTTTAGTTTTGGTCAGTCGGCGCATCTTTTCGATACACTTATATCACTATGACATTTTTATTTTTAGTTGGAAAATGTGGTTGACCTTCCTTATTTGTCCACTGTAAAGTGTTCAGCAAAGCAAAGACCCTGACTGGATTCCATGTATGTGCTAAGACAGGTGGAAACTGGGTAGTTTTTTCTAAGTAAGGTAAGGTAAGGCTCCAGGATGTTTTTATTTCTATTTTTGTAACTTTGTAGTCAAAACCAAACTAGGAAACAGGGTGTTACTTAGCTTCAAATGTGCTCTTTTTTGGTGGCATTTAATTTTAGCTCTGGTGAAAAGTGCATAGTAAACAAGTGATTAAACTCTGACTTTGGAACAGAGAAGTCCCGTGAAATTCACCTGCTGTGTGGCATATGCTCTCTAGTTGCTTAGCCATGCTGTAAGATTGAGAATGGGAATGGAAGGTTGAAGTGCTCTTTCACATTGCAAATCCTCTTTCTTCTAGGTTGATCCCCCAAGTCCCAGGGCTGATACTTTATTTGGACCACCTGGCAGAGACTGTGAAAGAGATGGATGGGCCAGGATGCACAGTGGTAAGGGGAAGTTCTTTCTCCTACTCTCGTTGCTTGAGCTACTATCAAGCCTTACCTGGGACTGATTAAGGAAAGCACAATTTTTGCTGCATTATTATATATTGTGATAAAGCTTTTTGCAATTAGAAAGAATTGGATTTCTGTGTTGTTAAAAACATACTATTTTTAGATTAAAATGAATATTAAATAATTTTAGCATATTAAATACTATACTTCCTTTTAGTAAAAATAACTTGAATGTGTTTTACTCAACATTTTCTACACTTATTTGACTATGAAACACATTTCTCACTTTAACATGTATTAATTTATAGAAGAGATTTTGAGAAATAACATAGTGAAATAACTTAGGTTTATAGTTTTGGAATACATATTTGTATATCCACTTATTTATATACATATAGCATTCTTGAAAAGTAATTTTAAACTCCACAATAATTAATCAATAAGGATATGAGATAACATGGCCAATGTTACCTTGAAAAGTATGTCAACATACACACTTAGCAAATATTAGCTAAAATGATATTTCTGAAATGATGAAATCTTTAGATTTAATTTATAAGAAAATGTTTTGTTAGCCCTAGTTTCTTTGGTGAGATAAATTGAAGTTCAATGTGAGGGTATTTTTGTTGTTTTTTGAAGATTCTTAGATGTCATTGTATAGTAAAGAGTATTTGAATATTAATATCAGTCCACAGTGGTAGTAGCTCAGCAAGTGTTCACTGCAAACCTTTAACATTAATTCCTTACACACTGAGGAATCTTAGTAAAAGAAAAATGATATAAGAGGAAGAAAAATAGAATCATAACATGCAGTGAGCTTGGATGCCTTTGATTTCTGGCTGTATTATATACCTTTTTAAATGAAAAAATAAAATGCTCTTTTTAGAAAACATGCTCTATTGTTTAAGCATTGCTAAAGAAAATGGACGTTGGTTAAACTTGAATGTTTACAGCCAGAACATTTGACATTTGATGGAAGACTGTCTGAGTATATTCATAGTTTCTTGAATCTATCTTCCTTCCTTCCTTCCTTCCTTCCTTCCTTCCTTCCTTCCTTCCTTCCTTCCTTTCTTTCTTTCTTTCTTTCTTTCTTTCTTTCTTTCTTTCTTTCTTTCTATGTTTTCCTTCTTTTCCCCCCTCCCCTTCCTTCCCCCTCTCTCCCTCCTTCCCTGCCTTCTGCCCTCCCTCCCTTCCTTCCTTTCTTCCTTCCTTCTTCCATTTGTATTGTGTTTTAGACAAGGTCTCTATAAATAGTTCTGCTGTGTGTTTCTCCTCTTAGCAGAAACTTATGACATAGAAAATGGGAAGAATGAATCAAAGGGAAGTAACTTCCATGTTGGTGTGTGTTGGGAAGATTCATTTGTAATACTACGTGCTTGATCTTATTTGTCAGCGAGATGGCTATTCTGATGACCCAGCTGAAGCCATCAGCTGTCCCTGTAGAAGTACACTGAGAATGTCAACATGAGTTTCTTTTCTTTTAGGTTTTATTTTGATGTCTTTTCATACATGAGTAGAAATAGTACAAAGAGTCCCTATCTTGCTCAGCACCCACAAGTAATTTTTTGCTTTCGTTCTCTCCTATTTTTCTTTCTTCTCTACTTTTCTCCCCTCCCCCAAATGTGTCTTTCCATAAATAGTCTCAGCAATAACATTGCTTGCTATAGACTTAACTGTAGCCCCTAAAAATTTGTATCTTGAGTGGTGCATGCTTGTAATCCCAGGACTTGAGTGGCAGTTGCAGGAGGACCAGGAATCCAAGGCCAGCCTTGCTACATAGCAAATTTGAGTTCATCTTGGGTTACATGGAACCTTGCCTCAATAAACAAAAACAGACAAAAAAACCCAACCAAATAAATAACACACAATTCATATGTTGGTGGCCAAACACCACTAATAGCAGTTAGCAGTGGGGCTTTTGGTGGTTAGGTTTAGAAGAGATTGTATGATATGAAAAGTGCCCTGTAAGAAAGGAAAAGATCTGTCTTTTCTCAGTGTTATATTAGGACTCAGCTGGAAGGCGACATCTGCAACCCAGGAAGATAAATGGTACAAGAATTTGGTCTCCCACGTCCAGTCTCCTGAACTATAAGAAATAATTTCTTATTGTTTGAGCCACTCAGCCTTTAGTACTTTGTTATGGTGGACCAAGTAGACAGATGCAGACATAGTCTTCTGTCTTATAGGCCATTTGATTTATGCTTTTGAAGCCTTTGCCATTTTTCTCAACAAAATTTAGTTAAGCCCATCTTTACATTATTATTTTGAGGATGAACTGTGTCACCGTTGGCTTTAAAAATCATCCTATAAAAATGTCTATCCCTAGGTTGTTGGTTTCACTGAAAGTGCCAGGTCTGGTTTCCATTATGGATTAGGACTTAATTTCAATTTAAAACATAGTTATTTCCTCAAACAACATTCATGCTACTGTTACACCAAGGAGCAATTCTTGTCAGAAGATCATTGTTATAGATCCTAGAGGTCATAGCTGGGTGAGATTGATAACTTGGAAGCCTCTTTTTATAAGAGTAAGTTCCATATGAGATTGCAATCCTATATAGTCATTTACTCATTTTCAAGTTTGCTTGATGTCTATTGTTTTTAAGTCAAATAGATTAAAATGGCATTATAAATCCTAGAATTTCATGTCAAGTTAACAGTAAAAGATGGCAACACATCTCAATTAAATAGCATGCAGGTATCAGGTACTTATTAGTAAAATGTTTTATTTTAAATGTTTTAGCTTTCATTTAACTCCATCCCTTCTTTTGCTTTCTCATAGAGCTACAGCAGCTGAGTAGTCATTTCTAGGAGTCTTTACTTGGTTTCTTTCTTTTTTATTTAATATCTTCACATTATCTGGTTATATTTTATATATCATAAAATTTATATTTTAGTGCACAGATATTTTAATACTTTTCATACCTATGAAATTACCACTATAATCCATTTATAGAACATTCCTATTGTGCCAAAACCTCCCTTACCCTCTTTTGTAGTCATCCAGTTCCCATCTTCAGCTGCTGTGGTATTCACACATTTTGGTTATTACTAGTAAGGCCACTGTGAGGATATGCTTTGAACCCTTCATGTAGACCAATGCTTCCACTTCTCTTGGGTCTATAGGAGTGGAATTCCTGATTCATATGTGAGCCTACTAATTTTTTTGAAATTTCTAATACTTTCCAAAGTGGCTGCAGTATTTTATAGTCTCACCATTAGCATATGGCATTTCCAGTTTCAAGACCTCCTTGACATGCATGCTGTTGTCTTTTTACCTGTGTTGTTCAGGTATACAGTCCAGTCCTAAAAATGAAAACAATAAAAATACATAGTTGGCCTTCTGTATATACAGGCTCTGCATTCACAATTTAACAAATCACAGATTTAAAATACCATACTAAATATGTACAGACCCTCCTTTATTGACAGTTTCTAAAACAGTATGGGAGCCATTCATATAGCATCTACATTACATTTATATTAGATATAATCTTAAGGCTGTGGCAAGTATTCAAGAGTATGAACATAGGTTCTATGAAAATATCATGCCATTTTATCTAAGAAATTCAAGAATTCATGGAGTTTGGCGGTGGTAATGGTCTTGGAGCTGTTCTCTGCTGGGTACTGAAGGATGCCTGTGCTGGAGGTCAGAACAAGCAATGTCAGGTGAATAAAGCACAGACAAGGAAGAGATGTGAAATGCTGCTAGCCTCTCCCTTTTAGCATGTTGCATCCCTGGAGAGATGTTGAGGGCTAGACTGATGATCTGAGGCTTTCCTTGAGGCCCTGATGTATGGAAAGGAACACAGCTCATTTTCAATACCAGGAACATGCTTGGCAGAGCCAGTAATAACCCAGGGCCAGGTCCTTCAGGGAGCTGTGGCTTCTGATTCTGAGAACCCAGCTCTTACCTGAGGTTTGAAGTTGTTCAAGATTACCCACAGTATCTGAGCATGCTGTTTCCTATTCCTTCAAACTTTCCCTGAGTAGAATCTTGCTTAGTATATCTTGTTCAAGTTTCACCAGGTTTACAAAGCTTTTTGATTGTCTTCAACCTTGACAATCATTGCTGGTGATACATTTTTAAATATTAATTACTTGTACCTTTCCTGTATCTAGCCTGTTCTTTTGTTTCTGTTAGTCAACATTGTACAGTGTAACTAGATTCTGAGTTCTTTATGACTATAGGCTATGACTTTTATCTTCTGTTGCACTTAGAGCTTAGTTGGTTCCTAATTGTTAATGAGAATTATTAAATATGAATATTTGGAAACCAAAAATCAAAGTTAAAAGCTTAATTTGTAAAACATGAAAGAAAATTATATGGCTGTCAATTTATCCTGAATTTATAAATGGTTTGTGAAAAGCAGAAGATGTACCAGTATGTTCATATATGGAAACTGTTGGTATATATTAGTTGTGAAAGATTATTATCTCAATTCTTAAAACTAGATTTGTGTGTGTGTGTGTGTGTGTGTGTGTGTGTGTGTGTGTGTGTGTGAATTAGAACATGTACCTGTCAGTCTTTGATTTCTTCTGATGCTTTGGGTCATGTTTGTATTTATTTGCAGAGAAAAGAAGAGCTAGGCATTTTTTTTTCAATTTTGAAGACTGATAGAAATACTTTGATTCCTATTGATAGTAATTTAAGACATTAACCTTGAATGAAAGACATTAACATTTTGCCTGGCATCTAGCATGGTTCAAGATACCAAGGAACCGAGCATCTTGTACCATAAGAGAAAGAGAACTTACTGAATATAAACTATTTTGTGCCTCAATCCCTTGAGATATTTTTTCAGGATTAGGTTGAGAGAATAAAATATTGAAACTTTTGATTACAATATGTAAAGCAGAATAACAAATTAGGATTCTGACTTGCTTACTAAGAATCTAAAAGTTTATAATGCTTGGAACTTGTATCTTGAAATTGTAAGTCTTTTAAGTAATATATAGAACATCAAATATACATGTACATTATGACATTGTTATTTGGAGAGAGATTAGGATTTGATTTCAAAGCTATGATGTAGCTACTATACTGTCACCTCTCATGAGTCATAGAATGTAAGCTAGCCTTTGACTCAGGCATAGGTAAGTATATAGGAAACAGAGCTGGAGTATGTAACTTGGCTGGAAAAATATATCTAAAGGGACATAATTAGACACTGAGTTTAGGCTTGCTTGAATTAGAATTTGATGTTGAAGTTAGTTATCTTTGTGCTTTTAATTTTACTTTAATCATTAGCAATTACAGTAATATACAACTTTTAGAAAATGTTATACTACATTGACATCAGACAAATTTGAAATCTTGACCTAACAGTTTAAGGAAAATGATTGGTACCATAGAGTCAGTGTTGGAGCCTGAAGTGTGCAGTGATCACTGCTTGCTACTGAAGTCTGTGAGTTCCCTCTGCCCCACCATAGATATAAAGCACATTTCTCAATAAACTGGCTTAGTCACTGATATCACACATTTCTCGAAGACTCATTGGTTTACCAAAAATAATTATTCTTGGTGTCTGTAAAGTCAGATACTTTGCACTCTAATGAAAGAGCCTCTGTAAAGTTGTAAAGTCGTCGACCTGCGGAAGAACTCAACATGTTACCCTGCTGGGTTGGGTGTCGTCTTGGTGCTCTAGGATTTTAAAGAGGTTTTGAAATCTGCTGTCTGGCTTGGGTTTGAGAAATATGATGATACTGAAAATCACAGGTGAAGCCAAGTTTTTGCCTTTCTGATGCTGTGTACTGATCCTTTGTCCTGTGCAACTTTTTCCAGATCATCATCACTTTGGCTGCTGCAGATCCAAGGATTATAAGGTGTGTCAAACCAATATATTATGACAAGTGTTCTGGTTTTCAAATAGCATGAGGATATTTCTGCTGTGGGAATCTCCTCTGTGTGCTGTGATTAGCATTAAAGAATAAAGAAACTGCCTTGGCCTGTTGATAGGACAGAACTTAGGTAGGTAGGTAGGTAGGGAAGATGAAACTGAATGCTGGGAGGAAGAAGGGCGGAGTCAGAGGAATGCCACAGAGCTGCCAGAGACAGATGCTGGGAATTTTACCCTGTAAGCCACTGCCACATGGCCATACACAAATTACTGGAAATGGGTTAAATTAAGATGTAAGAGTTAGCCAATAAGATGGTAGAGCTAATGGGCCAAGCAGTGATTTAATTAATACAGTTTCTGTGTGGTTATCTCGGTTCTGGACAGCTGGGACAAACAAGCAGGCCCTCCTCCTATATATTTCTGCCATAGAAATTCTTATGGAAAATATCATTTATTTTATAAAATAATTTGAAAGCAATAATGGACCCAGCATGGAATGCTATGGTTTTGGTGGCTGTACCAAGGGGTATAATATGCCTTCACCGAATATCTTCCTACGGTTATGCTATGGGTTTCATTATCCATTTCAACAAATTGTTGAATTTAAATGTATGAGTGTGTGTCTATGTGTGTGGAGCGTGCAGAGGGCTTACAGGAAGGGCTCTACATTGAGGCCCCTGGCGGCGTACAGGAAGAGAGACAGTGAGTCTGCAGAGGGAAAGTGACATGGTGGATGTTGGAGTAAGTGCAATGTTTTTGGAGAAAAGAGAAATTATCGACGGATTTGAAGTATGGTGTGAAGGGTGAGGCATCCTTTTTATCCCTGAGGCTACTTCACTCCCAGTACAGCTTGTGTCTCCTCTGACAGTTTCTAGATTTTCAGTCTTGATCTGCTCTTCTAGCAAATGAAACTCTCTCTTCTGTGAATACATAATAATTAGCTTTTCTCATAAATCCTCTCCTTTTATCCCCATTTCTGTCTTACTGTCTACTCTGTCCTGAACCAGTATCCTCGTTCTTTCTTTGTGCAGTCGCACCTCTCTTGTGTCTTGTAGGCACTTTTTTAATACATTGGTTCTCACTGGGATGCACCTTCAGAGGGACATTTGAGTATTTATTACTGCTATGTAGGGAAAGTGGGTTGGTGTCTGCTGAGCTGAGCTGAAAGGTGCTCTACAATGAGTAGGATGATTTGAAATAATGAAGATTTATTTCATATCACACATAGCTTTCAGGACCCTCACAGGATATTAAACAGGAGAAAAGCAGATTGGTAATTATCAGAACCTAAAGCTGTATATTTGCACAGAACCAGTGAGTTTTTATATTGTTTTAATGTTCATTGTGTCAGAGGAGTACATCTATACAATTATAATTTGTTTCTTTAAAACTATATACTGTGATTTTTATTCTTTTAATTAGTGGTGATACAATATATTGTTTTTTCTAAAGTGTATGTTAAATGTCTTGTACTTAAACTGTCTTTGTTGATTATGGAAAGTTCCTAAACACATGCACACACATGTGCACAAGCATGCCTGCACGTGCTAATGCGTGCATGCATGCACACACACACCCCCTCCACACACACAAGCACTCTCTGGTGCATCATCTTTTCCTCCTTTCACCATGAGACTCAGAAAAATGCTGCCTCTCCTTACCATCATTCTGGAAGTATTTGGGGAAATGAATTCTGTGAGAATTTCAAACTAAGGAGTTCTTATGTCTCTTTAAATAAAAGAAATAGGAAGCATTCATACTGAAATCGAGACGCATCCCAACTAAGATAAAAGAAATGAAAAGAAAGAAAATGCCCTGACTCAACAGTATGAGAGAAAGACCTCCAAAGATAACATGGAGTTTGTTTTGTGTTGGTCATCTGCTGCTGGGCACAGGGCCTGCCTTGAAGAGTGGTTTGTTGCCCAATGAGACTCCCTTAGAGAAAACTAATCTTTCCTTATTTAAGTGTCCATCAATTGGAGATAGCTTCAGGGTTTGGGATGGGGCATGTGTCTACTTCTCCTTTTCATTCTTGAACCCCATCTGGTGTAGTCCTTGGCAGGCCCTATGCATGCTGCCTCAGTCTCTCTGTGACTTCATGTATAAAGCAGCTCTGTTTTGCCTAGAGACATTGATTCCTTGGTGTCCTCTATCACCTATTACTCCAAACTCCTTTTCATCCTCTTCTTCAGAGTTCAGATATTTACATTACAATTCATAATGGTAGCAAAATTAAAGTTATGATGTAGTAATGAAATAATTATATGGTTGGGGATCACCACAATATAAGGAACTGTATTAAAGGGTTGCAGCATCAAGAAGGTTAAGAACCACTCATCTATTTCCTTTCTTAGGAAAATTCATTCCTCTCCCATTGCCTCCCTCCCTCTGTCCTTTACTCTTTACATATTTTAATGGTTATATAGATTATAACTTTCTTATCAATGACTTACCAACTAACATCTACATACAAGTTTTTGTCTTTCCATATACAATATTGACTTTTTTTCTAGTTCCACCCATTTACCTCCAAATTTTATGATTTTTCATTTTTTATTGGTTGAATAATATTCTGTTATGTAAATGTACTATGTTTTCTTTATCCATTTATTCATGGATGGACATCTAAGTTGTTTCCAATTTCTGGCTATTATTAGAGCAGCAATAAACATAGTTGAGTGTCTCTGTAGCAGGATGAAGTGTCCTTTGGGTATATGTCCAATAGTGGTATAGCTGGATCTTGAGGAGATATATTCCCATTTTCCTGACGAACCATCACATTGATTTTCACAGTGGTTGTACAAGTTTGCACTCCCACCAGCAATGAATGATTGTTGTTCTTACTCCACATCCTCTCCAACATGAGATGTTATTTGTCTTATTGGTTTTGGCCATTCTGGCTAGTATAAGGTGACATCTCAAAATAGTTTTAATTTTCATTTTTCTGACTAAGGTAGTTGAACATTTTAAAGTATTTCTTAGCCATTCATGGTTCCTCTTTTGAGAATTCTCTGTTTAGATCTGGTCCCCGTTTTTAATCAGGTTGTTTTCTTGATGTCTAATTCTTTATAGATCTTTATATATTTTTTAAGATTTATTTATTTATTATGTATACAGTGTTCTGGCTGCATGTATGCCTGCAGACCAGAAGAGAGCACCAGATCTCATTACAGATGGCTGTGAGCCATCATGTGGTTGCTGGGAACTGAACTCAAGACCTTTGGAAAAGCAGCCAGTGCTCTTAACCTCTGAGCCACCTCTCCAGCCCCTAGATCTTTATATATTTTTGATATTAGCCCTCTATCTGATGTGTAGTTGGTAAAAATCTTTTACCATTCTGTAGCTACTTTTCCTGAATGACAGTGTCCTTTGCTATAAAGAAGCCTTTCAGTTTCATGAAGTCCCGTTTATTAATTGTTCTTAATTCCCATGCTAACAGTATTCTGTTCAGAAAGCTTTTTCCTGTAGATCAGCCCCTTAATCTGGCCTTTCTTTTAGTCCCTCTGCTTAATAGAAGGTCTTACTGTCTTGTTTGTTTTAATGTTCAAAGTATTCTTCCATTTTAACCTTATATCTTTTGTGTTTTTTACTTTTTTCCTGACTCTGTATGTTTTGATTTCTGTTCTCAAACTAGGTCTTTCCTAAGGACATTGCTTTCTCCTCACCACCCCTTAGTTTATAAGATGTGAATGATAAAATTTATTTATTTTTAGTATTGAACTTGATTTATAATACAGCATATATGCATATACATGTACACACATGAGATTAGATCTACTTAACATCTATCACTTCACCTACCTTCTTGATAGAATGTTTAAGATCCTAGCACTTTTCACATATTAAGTATACAGTTAACAATAGCCACCATGCTGTGCAACAGACCTGTGCGTATTCATCATCTTCTCTACTTGAATCTCCATCCTTTTGGCCCCAGCTAAGACCTTAGGCAACAGTGGCGAGGGTGCCTGAACTGGCATTGCCCTCTATTCAGACTGATGAGTATCTTAAATATCACCATAGAACCTTCATCCAGCAACAGATGGAAACAGAGGCAGAGTCCTACACTGGAGCACTGGACTGAGCTCCCAAAGTCCAGTTGAAGAGTAGAAGGAATAACAGCATGAGCAGAGAGGTCAACACCATGAGGGGTTCATCCACTGAAGCAGTTTACCTGAGCTAATGGGAGCTCACCAACTCCAGTGGGACTGGGAAGGAACAAGCATAGGACCAAGCTCTGAATGTGGTTGACAGTTGTACGGCTGGGGCAGACTGAGGGGCCACTGACAATGGCACAGATTTGTCTCTGCTGCATGTACTGGCTTTTTGGGATCCTAATCTCTTTGGATGTATACCTTGCTCAGCCTAGATGTAGTAGGAAGGGCCCTCAACCTTTCACAGGGCAAGGTGCCTTGCCCTCTCTTAGGATTGGAGGGGGTGGGATAGGAGGGTGTTTGGAGGGAGTGGGAGGAGGGAAGGGAGTTGGAATTAGGATTGTTTTTTAAATATAATAAAAATAAAAAATAAGTAATAAAAAGAAACTCCATCCTTTTGATTGAAGGCTTCCCCACCATCACCCTTGACAATTTCCAATCCATACACTCCTTCTATGAGTTCTGCTTTTTCAGACTCTAGAGATAAGTGAGGTTAGAGTCCTTTGTCTTTCTGCACCTGGCTTCCTTAGATTAGTGACTTCTAGAATCATGCATTTTGTTGCAAGTATCAGGAGTTCCTTACTTTTTAAGATCACATAATATTCCATTATATTTATCATATTTTCCCAATTTTCATCTGTTGATGGAAACAAATTGATTGTGTACAAGCTCATTACTTCTTAAGAGCCTTTGCTAAATGCAGATAAAAGTAAATGCAACCCATGTTTCTTGCTAGCTGTTTCCTTAGAGACATAAGCTTGGAAGTTATGTGGTCTATTTTCCAACCTATCACAGGCAAGAGTTTTATTATTTTTTTGCTGCTATTTTACATTAATCTTAACTTTTCTATCTGCAAACATCTGTCCCTTGCTGCCTGTTCCCAAGGAATACATAAATGAATATTTAGCTTTATGTTAAGGCCAGTATATTAAAATATCAACTTCTAAATTGCTCAGGGTAATGCTATTTGTTGTACAAATAAGGCCCTAACTTCAGAAGCTAAATATAGTAGAGATTTAATTTTAAATCATTTAACAAATAGAAGGTGCTTCTAAACTTCTGCTTTGTTTTATGCAATAACTCATTTTGGGATTCCCTTACTCTGGGGCTTTACAGGCCCCTTTGTAAACAGTGAGAAGGCTCTGTTTTCTGAGAGCCTTTCTTGAAATGGACATTTGCCTGTGTTTTGCTGTCAATAACTGGTCACAGTTCCTCCACTGATGTAAAGATGCTTCTTAGCAACGTCCCTACTCTGGAGGAGGGCAAGATGAGTTGGGGTCAATGTCTAGTCATGTTCTTTGCATTTGAGATATGAAAATGAGTTGTGGCAGATGTCTAGTGGCTTCTGTTGCATTCTAGACATGAACATGTGTTGTGGCAGATGTCTAGTGGCTTCCATTCCATTCTAGACATGAACACATGTTGTGGCAGATGTCTAATGGCTTCATTCCATTCTAGACATGAACACATGTTGTGGCAGATGTCTAGTGGCTTCTGTTGCATTCTAGATATAAACACGAATTATGGTGGATGTATAGTGGCTTCTGTTGCATTCTAGACATGAACACGTGTTGTGGCAGATGTCTAGTGGCTTCCATTGCATTCTAGATATGAACACGTGGCAGATGTCTAGTGGCTTCTGTTGCATTCTAGACATGAACATGTGTTGTGGCAGATGTCTAGTGGCTTCTGTTGCATTTTTGACATGAACATGAGTTGTGGCAAATGTTAAGTGGCTTCTGTGGCATTCTAGCTATGAACTTATCTCTCCCCTTTGACAAGGACTTTGTGACTGAAACTATCATGTAACAAAACTAGAAAACATCTCTACTCTTGTTGCTATTTCATAGTAATGTGGATATTAGCAGAATTCCTGTGTATTTGAACTGTAATAATTATTAGGGACAATATACATAATGCTTTGGCATTCTGCCCATCAATTTTCTATTAGTTTAAACTTTTTTGGACTTTATTTTATCTGATATGAATGTTTTGCCTTCCTGTACAACATTTGCATGTTTTGTGCTCATGAAAGTCAGAAGAGCATCAGATCCCATGGAACTGGAGTTAATGGCGGTAATAAACCACCATGTGGATGCTGGGAACCAAACTTGGGTCCTCTGTAAGAGCAACAAGTAAGAAAATTCCCTGAACCATCTCTCCTGTTCCCAGCATTTTTTTTTTACATATACAAATACGTTACATCTTTGGTCCAGGCAAGCCCAATATGCATGCTATTAGATTATATCACACCTCAATATTTTAAAATTAGCAAACTCATTTTAGATGAAAACAAAATTATAAAGCATCTTTTAAACATTCATGATCACTCTGCTGTATTACAAAAATATCCCTTTTGTTGAAAAAACCTGCCCATGCACGTTGCCAAACTGTTCTTTTCTTTTCTAATTTTTTAGAAGGTGGGAGAAGATGAGTAAGGAAGTTAGGACCGTGAGGGGCTGGTCCACCTACTGAGACAGTGTGCCTGAACTAATGGGACCGCACCAATCCAGCTGGACTGGGACTGAATGAGCATATGATCAAACCAGACTCTCTGAATGTGGCCGCGAAAGTTGGCAGATGGAGAACCCATCAACAATGACACCAGGACCTATCTCTTCTGCATGTATTATCTTTTTGAGAACCGAGTCTTTTTGAATGCACTCC
>PVIU01016570.1:0-44432 GCA_004026605.1 Ondatra zibethicus | reverse complement strand
CTCTCCCCAGTCCTTCCCTTCTCCCTTCTCCTTCTCCCTCTCCCCTTCCCCCACCCCCATCCCCATCTCTATCCATGCCCCCCCCACTTCCAACTTTTGCCTGGTGATCTTGTTTGCTTCCAATTTCCAGGAGGATCTATATATGTTTTTCTTTGGGTTCACCTTGCTATTTGGCTTCTCTGGGCTTGTGAGCTATAAGCTTAGTGTCCTTTGTTTATGGCTAGGGTCCACTAATGAGTGAGTACATACCATAATCGTCTTTTTGGGTTTGGGTTACCTCACTCAGGATAGTGTTTTCTATTTCCATCCATTTGCATGCAAAGTTCGAGATGTCATTGTTTTTTACCACTGAGTAGTATTCTAATGTGTATATATTCTACACTTTCTTGATCCATTCTTCCATTGAGGGGCACCTCGGTTGTTTCCAGGTTCTGGCTATTACAAATAATGCTGCTATGAACATAGTTGCACAAATGCTTTCGTAGTATGATTGGACTTCTCTTGGGTATATTCCCAAGAGTGGTATTGCTGGATCCTGAGGTAGGTTGATTCCCGATTTCCTGAGAAACCGCCACACTGATTTCCAAAGAGGTTGCACAAGTTTGCATTCCCACCAGCAATGGATGAGAGTTCCCCTTACTCCACATCCTCTCCAGCATAGGCAATCATTGGTGTTTTTGATTTTAGCTATTCTGACAGGTATAAGATGGTATCTCAAAGTTGTTTTGATTTGCATTTCCCTGATGGCTAAGGAAGTTGAACATGACCTTAAGTATCTTTTGGCCATTCGAAATTCTTCTGTTGAGAATTCTCGGTTCAGATCATTACCCCATTTTTTAACTGGGGTATTTAGAATTTTAATGTCTAGTTTCTTGAGTTCTGTGTATATTTTGGAGAGCAGACCTTTGTCTGATGTGGGGTTAGTGAAGATCTTCTCCCATTCAGTAGGATGCCTTTTTGACCTCTTTTCACATCTTAAGGTGATGCATCAGGATCTAGTGCTTGCAGCCGAAGGCTGATAACCACGATCAGGCTGCTGTGTGGGAAGAGGTAGTGTTCATGTGTGCACATGTGTGGAGGTATGTAGATTTCGGTACTGTTCATGTGTGCACATGTGTGAAGGTATGTAGATTTCGGTACTGTTCATGTGTGCACATGTGTGGAGGTATGTAGATTTCGGTACTGTTCATGCGCGCACATGTGTGGAGGTATGTAGATATCCTTGTGCTGCCCCAGGGACCCCCTTGGACTCATGAAAGCTGAAACATTCTTTCACCCTCCCACTCTGTGAGTCTCCCACTCTCCAACCTGTCCCTACAGTCCACTGGGATATGAGGCCACCTTGAGCTCTGGCCTTTCCCTCAAAAGTGCCCTGGAAACTGCAGAGAAACTATTGAACCCAGGGAAGATGAGGGCACAGCTGAGAAGAACGGAGGACAGGAATATCTTTCCAAGACCTGGGGACCTGCTGTATGTCAACAGAAGTCCCACAAGAGACCTTGTGCTGGTCTGCCCTTGCAGGGAGGGAGGAGGTTCTTTGTCACCAGGGAGAAAGGCCTTTGCTCTGGGTTGTCATGGTGGGAGGTCAGGAAGGAGTTCCCACCCATCTTTAAAAAGGCCACTCAGCCTCTGAGCAGCCAGGGGTGGCCCAGTCGAGGCGATATAAAGAGATGAGCAATATAGCCGGTATTTACTATTGAAAGCACATAAGGGCAAATATTTGGCCAAGCGTTTATTTGCTAGTGGAACTATTTAAATGGTTGAATGGAGCCCAAGTGTCAGCATGGAGAGCTTGATTAAAAACAAACAGGAGAAGCGTCTCTCCGCGCTTGTGAAGTTGGAAGGTTTTTGTTTCTTTGGCTCTGGAACCCCAGCAGGCTCTGCCCCACAACTCCAGACAGCCAGATGGGGAGCCTCCAATGCAGCGAGCTCTTCCCACCCCCATAGCTGATGAGGAGGGCTCTGGACATCACCCTAGTGATAGCGAAGGCTCTTCAGACCCGGAGCATCGGGGCCCTCCCCTTTCCCTTCCATCTTTGCTTTTCTTTCCAAATGAGCAGCAGTGCTAGGGAAGTGTTTTCCCTTTTGGTTGCCTCTGAACAGCTGGCGCAGGGGAGGTTGGGACCTTTCTTTGTCCAGTGTTCTCCAGAGGACGCTTCTGTCCCTCAGAGGAAAGCTGTCTGACATCCCCTTCACTCCTGCCCTGAGCCAGGTTTCATGCCATGCCCTCCCTGCCATTCTACACTATGGTTTGCCCTTCCAAAGTTCACCCGACTTCACAGGTAGGTAGACTGAGGCTCAAAGGTGCCATAGTTTTCCTGGAGCCAGGCAGTTGGAAGATGGCAAAACAAAGCAGGAGCCTAGAGTCCTCGGATTCTGAAATTACACTCTGTGTTACTCCCTCCTCTTTCTGTATCCTGAGACCTTCTTTGGTGGCCACTGTGCAGGGTTCCCGGGACAAGGCGCCAAGTCCAAGACCCTAGGGGAGGTAGCTTTGCCTGCAGGGGCTGAATCATATCCACTGCTCTTGGTTCTGGGAGTGGGGAGCCCATCTGGAATGATTATTTCCCTTGAGAGCAAACCCTCGAACTCCAGGACCCTAGATAGCACATCCTGGGATCAGCCAGTACTGTCACCTGCTGCTCAGATTCCCCTGCTCAGGTAGGGAGGCAAGAAGGAAGGAGAAGGCTTAGAACTCTGCTCCAGAAGTGTGATTTGTTGCCCCCTGGAAAATTAGCTCACTCTGTATTCCTACCTGTGCCCTGGAGACCACAGACCTAGGTGTAGATTCTGGGGACATGCAGATGGAGTAATTAGATTTTATCTCTGAACCTCAGTGGGGAGAGTCATACCACCATGCAGCATGATTACTATTAACTCAGTGGACGTCTAGAAGATGGTGCTGGCACCAAGCAGTAAACCTCCAAACACACACGTGCGCACACATGTGTGCATGCATGTGCGTGCACACACACACTTCCCCTGAATGGAGTATGTGAATGCCCTGGATCCTAAAAAAGGGAAAAGTCCACAGCTCCTGCCTTAGGTAGCTCCCCACCCCCACAGGAGAGATTGAATAGTCAAAGCCCGTCCTTTACCCCTTGCGACTCTGCAAATTGCAAGCAAACAAGACTGCTCATGATAGGCGGCCCTGGAGTGTGGCCAGATTCCTGAGGGTGAGAAAAAATATCACACTAAATCTTCAGGAGACAGTCTCCAGAGAGAAGCAGGTCTTACCCAGGGACCCCTGCCTGGCCCCTGCTGGGTGAACCCAAATGCCCTGGTGGGAAGCCCCTGTGGAAAAGGCAGGTAGGCTGGGAGACTGAAATGTCTCACAGCAGAGGCCTGTGGGTGCTGGGGATATTCTCAAGCTTGAAAAAACCTGGTTTCACACAACAATTTAGGATCAAGTCCTTGTTGAGCTGAGACTGCTTTCCAGCAGTGGGACTTTGATAAAGCATATTGGTGTGGTCAGATGTTAGGAAAAGAGAAATATGATTTGTCCCCAGCATTACACAAAGGGTTAGTACCAGAAAGAAAATTCTAACCCAAGTGGTCTCTAACACTGCAAGCTTGTGCCTCTGATGGGCTATAATTCCCCTGCTCATTTCCTGACCACTTGAGTTTCCCACTGGGAACCTTACCAGACTTCCATTCCAGCCTTTCTCGATATGCTGCAGGATACATCTAGAAGTGTAATTACCCTCATTTTCGTATACAAACTTGGTGTTTGGTGTTTACGACAAAGATATGTTCTAAAAAATGCTTTGTCACTAGGCAATTCTGTAATGTAGACTGTACCACACTAAGATGGCAATAATGTCACCAGGAGATATGATTTTATATGACCATTGTCATAGATGCAGTGCATGGTTGTCTAAATTGCATTATATGTATATGACTGTGTGTGTGTGTGTGTTTAGATTTATGCATGTGTCCATTTGTACATATTGTAATATGTAATAAGTATACATTATGACATTACAATATATGCCTGTGTACAAGGAATACACATGTAAGCTATGTAATTATCTCACAGCAAATGTACATATCTACATATATGCATTTATATACATGCATATGTAAAAGACTATTCTTGAAACCTATGAAAAGATAAGAAGGGGAAAAATCCTAAAAGGAAGAATGGGTATAAAAGAGGAAGAGAAGAAAAGAGGGATGGAAATGCCAGAGGATTTGAAAGCAAAAACAGAAGTATGTCTCTCCCCAGCATAAATCATTGCATCGCTTCAAGGCCATTAGCTTGCCAGAAGTTCTAAGAATGTTCCTTGGGTCCAAGAAATGTAGACTTGGCCCCGAGAAGCTCACCAGAGCTATCCCTGTCAGAGTGGCCAGAGACTGGTGCAAGGAGTGGCTGTGTGAGGCCCAGCCCTAAGTAGGTTGGAATTTCCTTCCCTTTTCCCTGGAGCTGGTCAGGGTACCCTACAGATACCTCATGTCCAGGCATCCACATGTGAGGTGGCATGTCCTTCTGTATGCTGTGAATATATGTTGTTCCCATTGGTTGATAATAAGAGCTGCTTTGGACTATGGCAAGATAGAATATAACTAGACGGGAAATCCAAAAAACTATACAAGAGAAGAGGGGCAGGTTCAAGAGGAATGCGAGCCAGCTGCCCAAGAAGAGAGTTGTTAGCAGCAGCCTAAGGAGAAAGATACCAGAAAGGAGGTAATGCCACAGCCATGTGGTGATACACAGACCAATAGAAATGGGTTAATTTATAAGGGAGTGCTATCCAGTAATAGCCCAAGCCATTGGCCAATCAGTTATACTAATATTAGCCTCTGAGTGATTATTTCACAAGCGGTTGTGGGGATCACCAGGACAGTGAGAAACCAGTCCAGTGGACTGGATGGGACAGAGAATACTTCCAGCCACACACATGTTATCAGGTCTTTTCTGGGGTCTGGCCTGCAGCTGACCATCCTCAAGACCCTTGTGTCACTAGAAAGGTAGACTGGCAACTCCCCCATGTCTGGTTTCCCATCTGTAGATTAGGCTAACAAGTAATCTATCTGCCTTGCTATGATGGTACACCACAGATTTTATATACACCAGAAATTCATCTCTCACAGTTCCAAGCTATGCCAAAGTGTTTGGTGAGGACGGCTTTCTGGTTCACAGAAAGACACAGTTTTTGCTGTGGCCTCAGATTGTCAGAACCTCTTCTATGAGGGTGCTAATCTCATTCATAAGCACTTTGATGTGGGATTTCCCTTTGTATGCTGTGATTACCATTGATAAATAAAGGAACTGCTTTGGGCCTATAGCAGAGCTATAGGGGAACAGAGCTAGGTGGGGAAAACTAAGCTGAATGCTGGGAGAAAAAAGGGCGGAGTTAGAGAGAAGCCATGGAGCCCCTGGAGACAGACACTGGGAACTTTAGCCATGAGGCACTGTCAGGTAGCGATATACAGATTAATAGAAATGGGGTAAATTAATATGTAAGAAATTAGCCAATAAGAAACTAAGGCTAATGGACCAAGCAGTGATTTAATTAATACAGTTTCTGTGTGATTATTTCAGGTCTCAGCTAGCAGGGCAGCCAGGAACCAACAAGCAGTCTCCCTTTCTCAACAGCACTCCCCCTTCATAATCAAGGCACCTGCCAAAGATGCCACTGCACAGCGGGTTAGGGTTCCATGTGTGCAGGTGGGGAATTCACAAACAGTCTATAGCAGCATTTCTCAGCCTGTGGGTTGAGACCCCTTTGCAATTGAAGGACCCATGGAATGGCCCTAAGGCCACTGGAAGACACAGATATTTACATTGTGACTCATAAGCACAGCAAAATTATAGTCATGAAGTAGCGATGGAATAATTTCATGGTTGGTGGTCACGACAAACATGAGGATTATTAAAGGGTCGCAATGTTAGGAAGGTTTGAGAACCACTGCTCTAGAGCTAAGTCTCCTCATTAGTATTTGTGAGAATCAAATGGATGTGCAGATAGCATTTTTCTTAATGTCATGTAGTCAAAGCCACGTCTTCAGGGTCATTTGACCCTGGCTTTTAGAAGCAAAGTTCCTGAAACATCAATCTAACATGACTCTTCATTGTTTTAAGTCCTGAGAAACCAAAGATGAGGCTTTCGGCCTTGGGGATTGGCCACAGAGGAGGAAGAGAGTGCATTCAAGCCGATGACATCACTGCATGCTCTTGTGCTCGCATGCCAATGACATCATTGTATGCTCTTCTGCTCTCATGTCGATGACATCATTGCATGCTCTTGTGCTCTCATGTCGATGACATCATTGCATGCTCTTGTGCTCTCATGTCGGTGACATCATTGCATGCTCTTGTGCTCTCAGCGTGTACTTGGCAGTATCATTGCAAACAGGGGCACAAAAAAAATGCTCCAAGCACCTCCTCAAACTTCTTGCTTCTTTCAGAACTTCAAAGATGAAGGCTTTTATTGCCCATAGCACTTTGGCTTCACACAAAATAGATGCTTAACAAATATCTTTAAAGTAATTCAACAATAAGATAACATTCCCCCACTCCTGTGGGTCTCCCAGTTGGAGTAGAGAGATCCCACCCTTCTGCCACCATCAGAAGCTATAGGCAACATACTATTTGAGTCCAAGAAGCAGAGACATGGAGGCAATCACAGAACTGGACTCCCCAAGTCCCCATGTCATCTGGAACACATTTTTCAGCATATCTAAGTTTATTTCCTAATCTTTCAAAAAAACAGTTATGCCCCCTTCTTTCCTGGGTGTCTAGAGGAGGGATAGTCAAATCTTGGTACTTGGTTTGAGAACAGCTCAAGACTTACTCTCTTCAGTGTCCTATTTCTGGTAACAATCAAACACTTGGTCTTCTCTAGTTTGCAAGAAACTTATGAAGAAAAAGAACTCCAGGGTATCCATGGAGAAGCCAGCTTCCTTCTACCAGAAAGAGCCCCTCTGTGAATTTTTTTTTTTTGAGACAGGGTTTGTCTGTGTAACAGTACTGGCTGTCCTCGAACTCACAGAGATCTGCCTGCCTCTGCCTCCTGAATGCCAGGATGAAAGCTCTGCACTACTACACCCAGCCTCCCACTGAGGATTTTATTTTTAATTTTTAATCACTATTTATCTGCCATGGAGGGGGCACAGACATGCCACCATGCATAGCCACTTGCAAGAATTGGTTCTCTACTTCTATCAGGTGGGTTCCCAGGACTTAACTCGGGTTGTCAGGCTTGGTAGCAAATACCTTTACCACTGAGCCATCTCACCACCCCCTCTCTGGGAATTTTGATGGCAGGCTTTGGGAGATGATGTTTGTAAGCCAATGGCATCATCACAGAGTATGCATGGTATCACAGCATTCCCTTTACATGTGTGTTACCTCGCTTGACCCTCGTACCAGCTCACAGAGCAGGTACCACAGCCTCAGTTCACTGTCAATGAGACAGAGATCTTCAGTGCTCCCCCAGGTTGTACAGCTCTTAGAGAGCGGTACCAGAACTTGAACACCTACCTGTGCGTCTGTCGGAAACCAAAATGTATTCTCTCTTTATCTCCCTGTGGCCTCTTTCCGTAAATATCCAAAACTTCATTACCATCATCCACTATGGTGAGAAACCAAGGAAACAAGAGCAGGGGTGGGGGTGGGGAAAAGGAAAAAGACCAATGGAGATTCCAGTTAGAACCACTCAGTCCCATTTTTCCCTGCCCATCACATGGTAAGAACAGAACAGCCTCCACCAAACAACCCTAAATACTTAAAGAGTAAGAGAGATCTAGCTTAAATTAAAAGCCGTGTTCAAACAGTAGCTGAAATGAAGCAATTGCTAAGTTATTTCTACCCTGTGAGAAAGAGAAGGACTCAAATGCCGGCTAGGGGGTTGAATCCCGGCCATGAACTCAGAAGTGGACACGGCGATGCCACACCGGGGAGCCTTAACACAATCAAATCTTTTCACCTTCCTGCTCAGCTTGCTCCTTTTCTCGCTGAGCTCATGGCTAACTGCTTCCCTCCAGCCACAATGAATGGGTACCAAAGTGATCCGGGCTGTTTTGACACTAAGCATCAATGCCACAGTCCCGGGTTTTCATTGACAAATCAATTATTCTAGCTCATTACAAGACCAGGGTGAGTCGTTCCCATCAGAATAGAAACTTTCATTCATTCTGCCTTTCATTCATCCAGGAAGGAAAGACAAAGAGAGGAAGGCAGGAAGGAGCGAGGCTCAAGTTATTAGCGAGCACGGCCATGTTTTCCCCTGGGACAGTCCGGGAGAGGTGAGGTATCACCCAGCTGAGGATGCATTTCCCAGGAGGAAGGCCTGAGTTCCCTCAGTGCAGCCTAACAGGTCCCCATGACCTTCAGCTCTGAGCCACAGACAGGTGTCCACCCCTACCTCCAAGAGCTTCAGACGCCAGGGAGTGTTGAGCAGATCTCCATTATGAACAAGTCATGGGCCACACTTAAGGAACCAAACTACCACACAGCCTGCCTTTTCAACAGCAAGCTTCCCCCAGCACAGCGAGCAGTCCCTCAGAGACAACAGCTGATATGCCTTCGAGACCAAAAGCAGGTACACCTTCCACTGAGGACCAAGACAGGACATACAATCCAATGCAAAAGAGCCACTGAACATTTGTTCAGTTACAACTCTGGGGAGGAGTCCCAAGAGACTGGGACCTGCATCAAAGAAACTACTCTCTCCATGTCTCCTGTTGGCTGCATAAAACAAACAAACAAGACAGGCAGCGGGACTCTTGTGAGAGAGACCAACCTACCAACCTACAAACGAGATTTAGTCAGCATGCAGGATTCTAAGCTGTGTTTGCTTGCACCTAGCCCTGCTCCAGCTTCCTATGCCTCTGACTGTATTGGCTTCCTTCCTTTAATATACTACCTCTCTTTTACACAGCTATTTTATCTCCTTTCAGGACAGAAAGAAAGAAAAAAGGATTGGAAACCTTAACAAGTCAGCAGCAAACAAAGTGCAAATGCCGGTTTCGCCCTCACAGATGCTGGTGGCTCACGACCATGAGCCTTGTGTTTAGAGGAAGCAGATTCAAGCACAGAGAGCCTAAGCAACTGCCTAAAGTCATGCTGCTAGTGTGGGACATAGTCGGTTGCTAACACATATACTCTTTCTTCGGCCTTTAGCTTTCAGAATTCCTTCTACCTCAACTTCCTGGGTACTGGGACTAGAGGTGTGGGCCACCAAGCCTGGTGAAGGGCACTGCAGAGCTTCCCCTGGCATCTCAAGCTCTCAAGACCTTCCAGAGTCCAAAAGTAGAGCCCTAGAAGCAGCCTGGGCTCCCACCTTCTCCCTTCTTACCCGAGATGGGGCACAGGTGCAGGCTTTGTACCCACCATGCCCGCCTTTCCAGTACAAGCCAGGCCAATCCTAAAATGGCACATCAAGGCTTTGGGGCCTGCATTCTGAAGCCTGCATGTGTTTCTGATTTGCATGCACCATGCCTGCTCTTTGCAAAGCTATTCCAAGTCCAGGGAGCTGCAGGAGCCTTGCCCCTCCTCTCCCCATCTCTCTGTCTCTGCCTCTCTGACAGCTTTTCTCTTTGACTTAGAGAAAGAGACCCTGCCAAGTTAAAAAAAAAAAAACCTTAACTCAAACCTCAAAGGGCTTTAACAGTCCCAGAGATGCCAGGACTCCTGCTGGGCACGGCTCTCCGCAGGCCAGAGACAGAGCTGTGACTTAGGCTGGAGGGGTGATGATGTGTGGAGGGGTTCTGTGCGCTTTTCAGGCTTGTCTGTCTTCTTCCCAGGTAAAGAAGTGAGCTTCTGAGAGCTCAGACAGCCTGGGGCCTGCTGTGTGCTGAGTATCTCACCCCATCCCCAGAGCAGCCCAGGGAAACAGGCAGGAGACAGGCACTCTGCAGTCCCAAAAGCGTTCCTTGTCATGCTAACAATTGAAGTCAAAACTTTTCACAATCAAGTGATGGCAAAGCCATTTTTTCCTTTAAAAAATTTTAGAACGATTTTTTGACATCATAACTACATTATAACTACCCCTTTCCTCCCTCAAACACCTCCATGCACCACCACCCCTTGTCAAATTCACGGCCCCTTTTTCTTTAACTTTTGTTACATACACAGAGATATAGATATAGATTCCTAAATACATAAATACAGCCTGCTCAGACCATATAATGTTACTTCATCTGTATGATCTCACGGGTGACCACTCGGTACTAGATAACCAACTGGAGGACTTTTCCCTGGGGAAAACCACTTCTCCCCCACTCAGCACTCCCTAGGTGCCCAGAGTTATTGGTTTAGTTTCAGGCTTTGTGCGCGTTCCCTCTTCCGTGTTAGTATGTTCGTGTCCATTGGTATCAGAACTTGTATATCAGCCATGTTGATAGCAATGCATGCATGCAGCCTCTCTGACATGTCTAGGAGACACAATCTCACAGCACACTTCCTGTTCCTCTGGCTCTCACAGTCTTTCTGTCCCTTCTTCCTCTACGACCCCTGCCCTGAGCCTTAGGTGTGGGAATGGTATTGCGGATGTATCAGCTGGGACTGCTCATCACACAATCTCTTCTTCTCTGCAGTTCGACCAGTTGTGGTTTCCTGTAATGGTCTCTGTTGCAAAGAAAAGTTTCTTTGGTGAGGGCTAAAAACTATACTAAACCATGGGTATAATGATTCATATTTAGAATGCAGCTAGGAATCGAGCTAGTTTGGTGAGGCGATGGTTGTAGATTTCCCCCCAAGATCCATGACTTCACTAGCCCCAGGCAGTTGGCTAGGTTTCCTTACTAGGATGATTCCCCTCCTGTTGCCTTAAGTCTAATTAGAGAGCTAGTGGTCACCACCATCTATGTGGTGCCCAGGTCGTACCTTTAGGGTTATGGTGACATGCTGGCCATTGTTTTCCTAGGTGTCCTAGCTAGATAAGACTGTTGTTTGCTTCCTTCCCTTGTCAGCTTGCATGGTGCCTTCTGGAACTATGAGAGCTCATCCTCAGGGAGGAGGTGACAGAGCCTCTATCTACCCTGCAGAGGGACTTCAGGAGTGAGAAGGAGAGCAGAGAGAGATGCTGACAGAGGTAAGAACACACATTTAAAGATACCCAGTGTTCCTCCTCAATAGCTTGACCTGACGAGTTGAGTGGCTGTCCACAGACCTGCAGGAGGGAAGCTACATAATTTGAGCAGGTGGGATGCCTGGAAAATGGCTTCCACAAGGATCTTTCCCTGACTTGTGTGGGCTGAGTCAGGGCAGGAAGTCCTTCTGGCAGCAATCCAAATTCACTAGGTGTCATCCTAACGATGGGTCCACCCAAATGCTTGTTGTCCCCGCCCCGCCTTTGTATTGTGAGATTTGGCATCTCCCTCAACCTTCCCTACCCACCCTTGAGAGTCGTGCCCTTTTAGAGATCAAGGACTCCTAAGAGAGTCTGAAAACTACCTCACACCCCAAAGACACACAAATATGAAAGTTATATATACAGGCATCACACACTGAAGTACATCTGATCAGATTCGTTGTTTTGTAACCACTACTTAGGGGTGAGTCAGCTTTCCAGAGCCTGAGTATCTAGTATGTGAGTCATCAGACACAGCTTCCACCCCACCTTGCCTCTCCTTATCACTATGAAAGAATGAGCAGTAGCCAAATGCTGACTTCCACCAAAGTGCACACACTTATCTTCCAAGCATGATGGCTCCTAATGATCCAGGGTCCAGGACTCCATGCCCATTCCTGAATCCCTCCCACTGAGGATGAGCTACACCTAATGGCTTTCTTCTTATGAACCCAGAGGCTCTTAGGTAGCAGTTGAACTTTGGGATGATGTCATCCAGCAGAAGCCCTCACATGGGAGTCCCCAGAGGACCCCAGGTCTGAGGTCTCCACTAAGATACTCCAGAGCTCTGATCCATCCAGACTGCAAGTTAATAAATACCTGCTGCATTGACCGCAAAATTCAGGCGTAACTTATACCGGCAGAAAACTGGCACTAGTAGTAACTCTGATACCTTACAGACCATCTATCTGCTATTTCCCATGATTCCAATGGAAGAATTGGGTACCATTTACCCTGAACTCTTCAACAGTCTCAATCCATGTCTACTAGAGAAATATATTATTATTATTTTCTTATGTAAATATTCTAACAACATTTTTGTTATATCAAGACAGTATGATAACTTTATTATCTATGCATAGAATAAACAATAAAAATGTATTGGCCGAAGCAATTCCAAAGTTGAAGGAGCCAAAAAAAAAAAATTACCCTTCCCTTTTAGTAGGAGGAGTTTGGAAGTCACGTGAGGAAAGGTGTAGTTACATGAAGGAAAGAGAGACAAAAAGAACCTATTCTATGGGACTGTCTCGGTTCACAAAGATCAGACATACGCTTCACACTTGACTTGACAGGTCCTGAAAGAGCATGCACGCAATGTTGACACTAGGTGATGGGGCCCCAGCTGAGTCCCACTCTTCATGCTCTTCTGTCGCCAAACATCCCTCCTTTACACTTAAAGCAAGGAAAACAATGTTACTAAATGCGCAGGAAGGGACCCTGGACTGAGAAAGACAGCAGGTGAGAGAGCCAAACAAGAACACAGAGCTGGAACTGGAGAGTAAGATGTTTCTCATCCGGGTGGGGAGGGGGAAAGAGACACACGAAGACCTCCTCAGATCCAGAAGAAGCGGAAGCAGCTACCAATCAAGGAGCATATGTCAGTCAGGAGAGGGTGATGGATGCCACGGTGAGGGCCGAGTAGGGAAAAAAGTGGGATTAGTGGAGGGATCTAGAACATTTGCAGTAAGAGAAACTTTAGGGAGCAGGGAATCCTTCATTTTGTTAAGCTGAGCTAAATGGAATTACAATGTCGGGGGAGGCAACAAAAAGGCTTGATGGATAAAGGTACTTGCAGCACAGACCTAGTAAGTTGAGTTCAGTCCCCAGAACCCATGTAAATGTAGAGACTGAACTGGCCGTACAAAGTTGTTCTCTGGCCTCCATGAAGATACACACACATACACACACACACACACACACACACATTAATAAATACAAATATTGGGGCACTTCTGACCTTGGAAAGCAACAATTTTGTATTGGTTTTTCTAATGCCAGAGAAGAAACTAGAGCCCAAGAGCAACTTTTACCCCGAGAGAAGGTGAGTGGCAGAGCCAGGACATGCCTAGTACCACTCAGAGAACGTCCGGGAGGATGAGTGAATGGCACCCAGTCAAGCTTCTCCTATCAGTGGTTTACATAAAGATATGCTGCCAAGGCTGTCAGGGCTCCAAAAATGCCAGCCTTGGGGGTTTTTACATGCACACACCACAGACCTCCTGGTAAAGGAAGTTTTAATGTCGGCATATCTGACTTGGGCTTTAAAGATCCCTCACTGACAAGTTTCCAGAGGAGCAGGTCTCCTGAGTCCCTTGCAGGCAGAGAGTATCTCATTCTTCTCTGTCGTGTCTGCAAGCCATAGCACATTTCGAGGTTCGTGGCCACGGTGCCATTGTGCTTGCCAAAGTCAGTGCCAGCTGTCTTTTCATGTCTGCTCTCTTCGGCTATGGGGCTTCAGCCAAGCGGCATCCCCACGTCTCCAGCTCTCCCTGGCCCAGAAGACGTCTTCCTCATTTTCTTCTCAAACTTATTTTTAGTTAAAGCTTTGAGTGGCAGGAGGAACAAGAGAGGAGACAGGATAGCCATGGAGGGTCCGGCGGTTCAAGAGCAGCACTTTTAGACTGCCTTTAGAGAACACTAGTTTTCCAATGAAAACAACGAGCAAATCCATCCCTGTCCAGGGGGCGGGGAGGGGATTGGGGAGCAAGCATTAGCTTCCTAAGAGGGTTCACAAGCTTATACTTAGTCTCTCACCCTCTCCCTCTCTCTCTGACACTGGCACCCATGCACCCACACACCCCTTTCGTATCAAGCACCAGGTTGAGCAGGTCCAGAGGGAATGGTACCATTGTTCCCTGTTTGTGCCTCTCTTTCAAAAGACTGCCCCAGAAAGTGCCTTCTCTACCCTTCCCCTACCTGAAAATGAGATTAGAACTTGCCCTTGATTCTGTCCCAGGCCCAGTCCAGCTCAGAGTGTTCACAGCAGAGCCATTCAGCACGGACTAATCATCGCTTCCTATCTTCCCATAAGATTATAAGACTCTGGGCTCTGGCTCCTGGTACAGCCTGACTGTGTTAGGTCCTGACATGCTCCAGCCACTGTGAAATACCCTGAAAAAAAAAGATCCTGGAAGAAAATCTCTCCTTAGGGAGCTATAGCCTCACACCACAGTTTCTCCAGAGTCACTGGCAGAGATGGGGGAGGGGGCCACACTGAGTAGACAAGGAAGTCATCCTTCCTCGGTCCTATCCCCTCTGTATGCTGAGGGAGCCATCTCCTGCAGTCTGCTCGTGGGAGGTCGAGCAGCCCTGCTCTTCTTCTGTGTAGGTTCCATCAATGCCCTACTCCCTTATGAGTCTCTGTTGCAAAGTGTTCAAGGCCCTTCTGAGGAGGCATTTCTCAATGTCATTTCCTGACCCCCCCCCAGAAAGAAATGACAACCCTTCTCCAAGCTCCAATGAAGCTTCCAGCCCGAGAAGCACACTTGTCTGTCCCTCTCCTCCCAGCTCTGACTCCACCAGAGTCCTCCTGAATGCGGCCTACAGAACGGAAGACTCCAGAGAGAAGCTGTCTCTCTGGTTCTTTCCAGCTGTCAGCTAAAAATAACCATACCCAAAATAGCACTATAGGAATGGTTTAGGTGTGGCTCCATCCAGAGGCAGGTGGGTCGCTAGATGGCCTATGGAGGCTCCTTGTTCTTCTTGGGGATACTGTATTCATTCCACACACAAAAAAAAAAAACATTCACTGCTAACACCTAGTATGTGCCATTCACTATGCTAGGTTCTCTACATAGGAACATGGAGCTTTTGGCCTAGAAGTAAACCACAGACCACCATTATCCCCAGCCAAGCTCCACAGGCTTTGTCAGAAAACTCTGCCTTGCATTGTCTAGACCTCTGACCCCACCTAGAACACTGTCATAAACGTATGTGTCTCTTGAGTAGCTCCCCCGCTGGATTTTGAATTCCAGAGCTTGGTGTATTATCTGGGCCTTTACAGACGCAGGTGGGTAGAGGGTGGGTGGATAGACAGATAGATGGATGATGGGTGGGTGGATGGACAAGAAGATGGATGCATCAAGTATGTTACTTGAAGAGGATATTGACTCGGGTTTGTTTCTTTGTTTTCCATCTTCTTTATTTGGATCAATTTGGTTTGTGTTCATTTTATCAATTTGAGCCATGTTAAGATTAAATATAAAACATCTAAAGTAGATTCATTCTTTATAGTGCTGGGGGCTGAACCCAAAGCCTTGTACACACTGCTTTAGCCCTGAGCTACACCCTTAGTCCTTTTATTGTTTTTTTTTTAAATTTTGAGACAAGGTCTTATCTAAGTTGTACAGACTTGGACTCAGCCTGTAGCCCAGCCAGGCCTTGAACTTGCCATACCTCTAGACTGGCTAGAATTACAAACCTGTGTTACCAGGCCTGGCTGAAAGAAAGCATTTAAAAAGAATGAGTGTGTCAAATGTATGGGACAGATGCAGGAACTGTTACGTGGACTGACTCCTGGCTTTGAAGTCCAGACTAGGCCCCAGAATCCATCCCAACACAGTTCTTAGGGCAATTGCAGCCAACCCCTAGAGGCGGTAAGTATGTCGAAGAGTATTTGCTCTCCATGAACCATAGGATCAGGCTGGACAAGATAGGATTCTAATAGACCACTGAGGTCAAAAGATAGGTGTCACATCCAACTCAGTCTTAAGCAGCTTATCCTATTGAAAAGACACTAAGCAGCCCTTATAGAATATATGAGCATCCTCATTCAAATGCTGGTCAATGGACTTCTATATACTTACTACTGAAGTGCTTATGGGTCTCCATACGAAACCTTCATATTCCTAAGTGTCCCAGTGAATCCCAGCATTTCTAAAGCCAGCCCTAAACAGGATCAAATACTAACTGGGGTCCTTTTCTCACACAGAGCTCCCATGACTGTTCATCATCCACATGTTGGCATCTTAGGTTCTTTGAAGGGCATAGCAAGCCTTCCATGAAATCCAATACAATTTTAGAGAAGACCTGACGCTGTGCCACATCCCATACTAACCTTGGCCTTCGGTCTGCATCTCCATTCAGTTTCAATCTACCCACTCTTGTGACAACATGGAAAAAAAGGCCTCTAATTCATGATTCATGTTTTTAAAAACCAAATGCCATAATGTATGTTTAATATGAAAACATACAATATTAATAACAATAGCTGGGGAGAAGTCAATAGCTGGGAGAAGCCAGCAAGTAATGTAGCATAATGGCAACCTAATTTGAGTTGGAGGTATGCAAATATACCTGCTAATTCTTCTGTCGTTTAAATGGTTGCTAGTATAGTTTTGCCATGTTTATAATGATATTGCACAGATCAGCCAACATGAACAGGATGAAGCTGAAGTTGTTTATAAAAACCTACCTCTCTATCACAGTCCAGTGCAAATGTATCCACTCCGAGATGCCATCCCTATTTATATCACATCCTGTCCCCAGAGACACAAGATCTTCCCCAGTGTAGCCCACAGTCCTTCAGGAACATCTATTAGAGGAGCTACAGAGTTTATCTTGAATCACAGACAATTTTAAACAAGGCTGTTTCCAGTTGTCTGACAAGACATTATTCTTGACTTGATAAATGAAAAGAAAGTGGTTGTGTGTTCAGCATGCAATGAAGTTATAAAATTAAAATCACATAGTGAAATAAGCTAGCATCCTCACTATTACTGCCTGACCCCTCTCAACTATGTCCCCCACCCCAAGGATTTCAAATCCCAGGCAGTTATTTGGCAAGCATTTATATGGCCAAAATGGAAGGAGCGTCAGGGTGGGAACTGCCTGGGTCCCCTAGCACACACTAGCCTTTAAAACAAATCAAATCAACCACTTGGGTAATTCATTTGTAGGGAATATGAAAACCAGGTCTTGCCTGCAAGCTGTCTGTTCCTCTGTGGGATAAAGCATTCTGCTCTTGCGTGAATCATTAGGAGTGCTGAGGCTCCCGACAATGAGAGAATGGGTCTTCACTCCCAACCAAGGCTATGCAGGATCACACTTCACACTTGTACAGGTACAGCATAATTGGTGGAGGGTTATTTGTTTGAACTTGCAAAATGGATTTCTTAAATGTTTGAGCCAGTGCTCGAGATGTTTTCAAAGCGCCTGCGTGCTCATCTTAAACACCAACGTTATTAAGGGATTTCATTTGACATTTAACAATTTTGTATATTAATATTCTCTTCTTTCCCTAAATGGCCTAATCCGTCTAAATCCACAGCATCAAAAGTCATTACAACAAAAAGAACAAGATGTTGCCAGAGCCACTGTGGCCCAGCATTGAATTTTCGTGAGCTGAGTTGATTCGGGCAGATTTATATTCTGCTGTTTCCTGAACTAAGAACAAAAAACAAAACAAACAAACAAAAAAAAAAAAAAAACAACTCACAGGTTCAAGACTTTGAAAGAACTTGTCGGAGCTTTCTCCTGTCACCACTTTACAAAAGATGGTGTTTCTGCCATCTGCTTCACCAGTGGCGGCTTCAGGGGAACACTCTCCTCCCCTTTCCCTCCTCTTAACCTCTTCTCCCTGCTCTCTCATCCCCTGCCTCATACAGGAACTGAACTCTGAGGTAAATTCTAAGGCCTGCAGCTATGGGAGAAAGATGGGTCCTTACTGATAGTTCTTCCACTGGAAGGTTGATTTGCTTGTTTTGTTTTTTCTACCTATTCTCTGACTTCCTTTGTGCAAAATACATTCAGGGAGATAGACTGGTGGCTCAGCAGTTAAGAGCACTGGCTGCTCTTATCGAGGACAGAGATTCAATTTCCAGCACCCAAAAGGCGGCTCACAATTGTCTGTAACTCCAGCTCCAGGGAGTCCAAGGTTCTCTCCTGACTTCTGCAGGTGCCGCATGTGCATGGTGCACATGCATGCAGTAAAGCAACCACACATAAAATAAAATAAATCAAATCTCAAAATAATTCTAAGATACTCCGAAAAGTTGGCATAGTTAATATTCTTCTTCAGAAGAAGGTGCAGGCAGGCCTTTACTCTGAGAACACGACTTTGCTCTTTTTTGCTAGCAAATGGCCTAATGGATCAGTCAAGAGTAGTACTTTTTAATCAATTTTGAGACACACTGTTGAGAGTCTGATGAAAGCTATGTGCTGCCTCCCTTCCAAAAAAAAAGTCAGATGTCCATGCATGTAAAAATATTACTTGCAAACATAAGTATTTCCCTTGGTGAATTGCTCATCTGTGGGTTACCCCAAGGACTATAACACCATCCTATGTGCTCCTAATCTAAACAGCTAATAATTGCATGGCTCTTTGTTTTATCGGATGACTAATAAGGTAGGTTTTTTTTAAAAAAAAAAAAGTCTGTAATGTGAACCCAGCTTACCAAGAATATATTTTGACTCGAGGGTCTTGATTATTACCAGTTCTGTTGGAAAACTGTGCTAGGAGAAACAGGTTCTATTTGTTGTTTTCAAAACTAATTTGTTGATGTGAATTCCTTTGTTTAACCATCTGCGTGGACAGATCGCGGACTGGGTTCAAAGGGTGGGGCTGATTCTGGAGACTTCCATGTCTAGACATCTGAAGGGAAGTCCAGAGGATTTTGTGAGTCACACCAGGTTCCAGGGACACACAGCAGCATCTCAGGAGCCTTGCAGTAGCTCTGCTGTTTCTGTAGGTAGAACAAACCACGAAAGAATTCAGCATAGAGGATCTTCTAAGCAATGACTGAGCAGATGGTAATTGCTGCAGGAAGTAGGTGTTGTTGTTATTGTTTAAACATCTTTCAACTGTAAGGACCTCAGTGATTAAACATGCTTATCCTGACTTTGGTTTCCTAGCCTTCTGCCTTCCAGTGGGAAGCTACAAGAACCAATTGCTTTATCAGATATTGATACCAATATTTTCAGAACAAAAGCTGAATGCCATTAGGTATTCGGCATGGACCTGGCCAGAATCCAGGCTTTTTACAACCCAGAGAAAATTATTAGGTGCACATCTATACATGGCCTCGCGCCTCTGGTCTTGTTCAATACATCCCAGGCTTCTTCCCAGTGAGCTCTCAGTCAATGTGGTCATGGCCAGGATGGCAAGCTGGGCACAGGGACAGAACAGGCTCCTCCTAGCATCTTTAGCATCTGTCTGGGATTAGATTTTGCCAACACAGGCTTCCAGTGTTGGTGAGAGATCACAGTTATTCATTATGTTAACAAAGACTTCAGGATCCTACTCTATTTATTCTCATAGACTTTTGTGCAATGTAGAAAAGGTAGCCCCCTCCACTGAGCTGATCTTTTTCTTGAACACAGTTCCTGGCAATCAAAAGAACTAAGTAAAGCCTCACTTTGCCCCAGAATGGGATCAGTAGATAGTCTCAGAAACCCAAAAGTTCTCTGTCCTTCTTTTTCTGTTTTTTGCCTGTTTGTTTGTTGTGGTGGTGTGTGCTTGTATATTGTGTGTGTACATTATATGTGTACATATGTATACAGATATGTGTGAAAAGAAAGAGAGAGAAGGCAGATGCACACATACCTTCATGTGTGCACGCATATGGAGGCCAGAGGTCAATGTTGGTGTCTTCCTCAATAGCTCTCCATCTTATTTTCTTTAGATAAGTTCTCTTACTGAACCTGATCCAGTTGGACTAACTGGTCAGCTGGAATAACTGGCCAGCAAACCCCAGAGAGCTTTCTGTATCAGCCCCCTTGGTGCTAGAGTGAAAAGCATGTGCTTTTTGTGGGACTTTGGGGGGATCCAAACACAAGTCTTCATGCTTTCATGTCAAGCACTTTACCAACTGAGCTCTCCCCCCTCCCAAGTTCCTAGTCCATCTTCTTAGAATGGGTATAAATCAAAGAGGGCAGAAGCCTACAACTTCAATGGTGAAGAAGTCACATGACCTCGGTGTGGGATTAAATCATGCCAACACAGGCCTCCAGCGTTCATGATACTAGTTGTAACCATTCATTTTGTTAACGAGGGCTTAGGGAGCCCTTCCCATTGGTCAACTGCAGGAAATTCACTGCTTGGGATTTCATTTGCTTCTTACAAAAATCCCAGAAGTATATTCATGGTTACCCCCATTTTATAAGAGAAAAAAAAACTGACACACAGAAAGAAGGAGTTGTGTGGGCTAGTGTTTGCCTCCATGCGCCACGGCGGACTCACCAGTGTTGCTAACCCTGGTTGGAGACGAGCATCCTCTCTTGAGGCCATAAGTCATGCCTTTCCCCAGGTTCCCCAAGATTCCTATTTCACCGGTCTGGATGGAGCCAGGCATTTTTCCCTAGGACTCTAGTATCCAGCCAGAGTTCAAGAACCACAGTGTTGGATGAATCATACATCCCAGCCCAAGTCAACCCACTTCCGTCCCACGACCGGAAAGCACAGAGGGTCAGCCAGAGGAGGGAATCTGATATGGTAGAGATGAGACTCCCACTTGAAAGACGCCACTCCAGCTCTGGGCCTTGAACTTTTCCAGTGTCCCTGTTTTATTATTCAACGATACTTATTGTTCCGATGCGTATTAGTAAGTACTAATGTAGGACAAATGGGGCATTGAGAAGGGGATTGGAAGGCTAGAAAATCCCAGAGACATGGACGGGGCAATAGAGCAGACATAAACTGCAAGAGCAATGATTCTAATGACAGCTAGCCTGTCTGAAGTGCTGGTTGCACTCCTGAACCTGTTCTGTACACATTATGAGTAATAACTACCCTGTGAAGACAGGCGTCTCTACCTCCCCCAAGCCTCCCCCCCCCCGTTCTGCAAATGAGGAAACTGAAGTTTAGCAAGGTGAGTTATCTATAGAGCAGGCTGACATCCTTAACATTGCCCTCTTGGCAGGGTCCCTTGACTGTCTGAGTGGCCTCCCCTACCCACCCTCCCTGAATGTCCCACTACTGAATGTCCCTGGAGAAGCACTTCAGCCTCCAGAGCTCAGCAGCTCAGTTCTGCATCTTCCCTGGTCCCCACGAGTTCAGGGAAGTGTGAAGCAAAGAGCCCTCGCTGAGAGCTATGGGGTCTGGGCTGTCATTGCAGGACCATGCTCAATGGCTATAAAACCTGTCCAGGTTACATTCTCCCCTCTGGGCTTACCTTTTCTTCTTTCACAATAGAAGTTTGATTTTGATTTATGGATAAAGACTCTGAAAAGTCCAGTGCCTACACCTAGTTCACTAAACTCATCCCACTGTAGTAGATGACAGCTTCACTGTTCCTGGTACTTTGCCCCTCCCCGTGCCCATGCACTTCACCAAGGTTTTGCTGTTTCTGTCTGTGGAGACAAAGTACGTCTCCCTACTTTCCGAACATTGACTTTGGCCATGTGACTTGGTTGACCTTAGTAGAGATAACATCAGAAAAGGCTTAAGGGTGGGGGAGATGGCTCAGCTGGTAAAGGGCCTGCTCATAAGTACCTGAGTTCAGATCCCTGATGTGGGATTCCCCTCTATATGTTATGAATGGCTTTATTACCATTGATTAATGAAGAAGCTGCTTTAGCCTATGGCAGGGCAGAATAAAGCCAGGTGGGAAATCCAAACAGAGATATAGAGAGAGAGTAGGCAGAGTCAAGGAGATGCCATGTAGCTGCCAAAGGAGATAGACACCAGAACCTTACTGGTAGGCCACAGCCTACTGTGTGGTAATACATAGATTAATAGAAATGGGTTGATTTAAGATGTAAGAGTTACTAAATAAGAAGCCTGAGCTAATAGGCCAAGCAGTGTTATAATTGATATAGTTTCTATGTGATTATTTGGGCCAGGAACAAAAGAGCAGTCTCTGCTTATAGATCCCAGCACACATGTAAGCAAGACTGGTGTCATGGTATGTGTCTGTAACCCAGCATTTGGGAAGAGCACAGAGACAAAGAGCCTTGGAGCTCCCTAGTCAGATAAGCTAACCAACTAGTGAATGCCAGATTCAGCAAGAGAGTCCATCTCAAAAGGTAAGGTAAAGACAAATAGAGGAAGCTACTTCGGCTCCCACATGCACACATGTGTATAGGCACATACACAATGCATTCACACACACACACACACACACACACACACATAAAATTTGAAATAGAGGTGTCTATCAGCTTAGAGGGTTACATCCCTATAAACCCACTATAAATTTAAAGGTTTTTGTCATAAATATATTTGATATACATAGTATTCAATACACATAACATATTTAATACATATATAGTTCTGAACATCACAGCTCTGCCTGGCCTGTCATAAACAGACTGAGAATACACATTAGCCCATAGTTAAGCAAAGCCATCTAACACAAAGACTATTTTACATAGCATGTTATTTGGAAATAAAGGCTCACTAGGACTATTTAAATCCCAAAGACACCACCAAAAATACATAGTATAACATCCACCTTTTGCCCTCGTGATTGCAAGGAGTAATTGATGTCTTGCAACCACCGCCCTACATCACAAGGAAGCACTGTGCTATTTATCACTAAATAAAAATAAACGGATTTAGCCCAAGAAAAGATCGAAAATTTTAGACTGGGGAAACGGTTCAGTCAGTAAATTCCTTGCTGCAAAAGCATAAGGACTTGAGTTTGCATCCCCAGTATCCGTTTTATGAAACCAGCCATGGAGTGATCCTAACACTGAGAAGCCAGAAAGAGGATCCCTGAGGCTCCCTAGCCAGGCAGCGTTGCCCAGACAGTGGGTTCTAGGTTCAGCAAGAGAAGATCACAAAAAATAAGGTGGAGAGCTAGGGAAATGGACCAGTGAGTAAAAACATTTCTATGACAACCTGCGTTCAGATCCCCAAAACCCATATAAAAGTTGGACCTGATGTCATATGCCTGTCATCTTATACTCCTATGGCAAGATGGGGCCCTAGACAGGAGAATCCCTTGGAAAGTGCTGGGACAGACAGCCTAGAGTTAGCTGACAATGTCGAACAGCAAGAGAGATCCTGCCTCAAATAAAATGGAAGGTGGAAGTAAGAATTAGCACCCGAGGTTAGCCTCTGACCTGCATATGGGAGCCATTGCACACACATGTCCTCACACACAAATACACACACATACACATAAAAATAAATAACTTTACTTTTGCCTCCCTTGAATTTTTATTTACTTTTTTGGCATTTCCATTGCCCTACAGTTTTTTTCTGTTTTAAAATAATATTTCACTGTTTGACAGTCTCATATTTTCATATAATGTGTGTTGATCACATCAATCCATCACTACCTTCTTCCAAATCCCCTGGAGTCTTCCCAGCCTATCTCCCTCATACTCACACATGAATGCATATCCACACATACTCGAATACAAATGCATTCAGCACAAAATGAAATATCAAAGGTCAAGAGCTGGAGAGATGACTCAGGTGTTAAGAGTATTGGTTGTTTTTCCAAAGGACCTGGACTCAGTTCCCAGAACCCATGTGGCAGCCAACAACCATCCATATCTCAGTTCCAGTGTTCCAGCATCTTGTTTTAGCCTCTGTCATACATGAACAACATACACAGACATGGATGCAAACAAAATACTTATACACAAAAAAAAATAAATCTTTTAAAAGTTTATAATGTCAAAATTTGAAGCACTGTTTCTGCTAAGTGGGTGTTTATTTCTAAGGCATGTCTGAATAGATTAAAATTTCTTTTTTTTTTTTTTAAAAAAAGCCTTATCAGTGGAGAGACATACCTTATGCAAGTAAGCTTGTCCGGTCTTGGGCCTTCCAGCTCCATGAGAAATACCCTTGGTAGTTTTCTGGTCTCAAAAGAATAAAAGTCATGCCAGCTGATACCCAGACCTATAATCATCCTAAAAATAATAATAAATATATCTATTATTGACTGGGTGTAGAGTTGGTTTGTTACACAGCATTAAGGCAGAAATAGCTGACTGATGAAACTACCTGCCCATTTCATTTAACATCTATTGAATGTTCAATTGGACTAATGTTCTAAGTGATACATTTTGTTTTCTTTGAGACAAGGTCTCTTTACACAGCCCTGACATTCCAGGAAGTCATTATATAGACCAGGCTGGCTTCAAACTCACAGAGATCCTCCTACTTCTGCCTCCCAATGCTGGGATTAAAGGCATGCACCACCACTGCCTAACTTGTAAGGGATACATTTTAAAAAGAGCTTCTTAGGAACATCCAAGGCAAGCCCTTGCCCCCACTGGACTGCCTTCCTCACTGGTGGAGGTGCAGCCTGTGTTGAGTGGCTTCCATGGAGGTTCTTCTCCCTGCACACTATAAGGTCCCTGAAGACAGGGGCATCACACCTACTACCTCCAGTGCTGAACACAGAGCTGGGTACACCTTAGGGGCTCCATAACTTCCGGATAAATGAGAAAACAAAATGGAAGCAGTTACAACTGTCTGTGCTTGAGAATATGGGCCACGTGATCTCTAGCCTCCCTCCATCTCAGTGTCTCCTAGTTAAACACTCAGCATCCCTCCCTTCAGTAAGCTCTCCATGTAGAGCAGGAACTTGCCCTATATCCCTGTGTCCACTCTGGACCTCACGTCCTCTCTACATCCAGCTACCATGTTCTGTGCACTCATGTAGCACTGCTGCTATAGAAGCGACACACCTGCCCCCCTGCAGCTCAGAGTGCTCCAGTCTACTTGTGCTGAGGTTCAGGGTTCAGGGGCTCCATATATCACAGAGCAGGGTTACAGAGCAGGGCTGACAACTCAGACCTCACCCTCTGGGCCTGAGGCCCTGGGACTGCTGCTGTCACCTCCTGAGTCCAGAGCACACTCGGTGCAGCTTTTAGTGGAAACCCAGAGAATCCACCCAGCCCAGCCCCAACCAAGCAGAGTCCTTTCCCTCCCATGCGACACCAAAGGCTCCTCTAGCAAATTTGGGGCTTTCCTAGAGGGGGCCGACTCTCCAACAGCATCCTTTCACACCCTCTAGTGGTTAGAGGGGAGCCCAGCATCCTGTAGGAGCGAAGAGACTCCCCTGGGCCCATAAAGTGTGCCTGTTACGCTAAGCGCAGTCCTCTGGGAAAGCAATTTGGCAATAAGTATCAAAAGCCATAAACACAATCCTACCCTTTAACCCAGTAATTCCACTCCTGGGACTCTATTCAAAGGTGATAATCCAAAACTAGGGGAAAGTCTGAGTGCGCGGTGATATCCACGGCCTCCTTGTTTACAGTATCAAACCCTGGTAAATAGCCTAAGTGACCAAAATCAAGGACATAGTAAAGCACAGTGCATGCACACGAGCAGTGTGATGTCACTTAAAATGCTAAGAACTGTCGCAAAAACAGAGAGGCTGTGAACATTGGAACCAGAGTGACCAAGTTAACCTCCACTGTTTGATTATTGTTGACAAGTCTCAGTAAAAGAGGGGCCATGTCACTAACCTTTCAAATGGAAAGGAATGGGTAAGAAAACATGCCCTATGCATGAAATAAAATATGGTATGCTATTATGCATTGAAATATTATTATTGAAGCCTGGCTGTGGTAGCATACGCCTTTAATCCCAGCAATTGGGAGGCAGAGGCAGGAGGATCTTTGTGGGTTCAAGGCCAGCCTGGACTATAAAAGTGAGTTCCAGGACAGCCAGAGCTGTTACACAGAGAAACCCTGTCTCAAAAAACCAAAATATATATTATCATTGTTGCTCAAATCTAAAATTGTGTTTCTACAGGAAAAGTACAACTGAAACCACAATAAGGAAAAGAACAGGACACAAAATTACATATTCAGTAAGTTTGTCAAGATGAAAAAAAAATTTAGGGATGAAGCTTTGTGAAGATGTACCAAAATGTTGGTGATCTTTTCTTCTTTGCAAATATTTCTTGAGTAGGATGTGTTCAGAATAATGTGTGCACTAGAGATTAAAGCTGAGTGCTGAGATTAAAGCTGGCCTGTCCTGGAGCCCTTGGCCCCCAGGTGGCGAGGCTCAGCAAGCCCAGTGGGCAACACAGCAGCCTCTCGGGTTTCTTGAGTGAACTCCCGAACTCTACTACATTTATTTCCCTGCCTGACAGGAGAGCTGCTGATGGTTTGGGGGGTGTTCAATTGCAGGCCACCCTCCCTGCTTCACACTGACGGGTGAGTGTGTGGAATAGGGAGGACAGAAGAGGTTACAACTTTGGACACACGGACATCCACTAAGCCCCAACGCCAGTGTCTGCCCTTAGAAGTCAAATCAGCATCACAGACCACAGAGGTAAGGCCATTTCTTTTTTTCTCAGTATATCCAAATTTTCCAGAGATAATCCTAAGTGTCTTCTATGATTTAACAAGGTTGTCCCCTGATTGTCTTATGAGCCACTTTGGTGCTCCCTTAAACGTGACACTATCATCAGTGTTCCAATAGCCTCCAGGATGGAGAGGGCAGGAGGAGGGAAGCAGCTCCTCTCTGCCGTCAACCTCATCGTGAGAGAAATCACTGACACCCAAACCCAACCTTAAGTCCCTGTGTTAGGTGGAGAGATTACAGCTGTGGAAACTCAAAAGCTGCCCTACTTCCTTCTATTCCCATTCAACCTCTAGGTTCTTAGATGCTGTGAGAGGTGTCTATGTAACCTAAAGGGGGGAGAAGCACTCAGATAACCAAGATATTATTGTGAGAATATCTGCCTCATTCTCCACAGGACTCACTCATTACCCCCAAAGTCATCTCTGTCCACACTGGAATAGTTATCATTGCTACAAAACAAATCTTCCCCAGACTTAGTGAAGAAGGAACTGGGGGAAGGAAGGAGGAGGGAGGGAAGGGAGAAGATGAAAAGAAGGGGAAAGGGGGAGGGAGAAACAAAGAAGGAAGAGGGGCATGAGAGGAAGGAAGGAGGGGGAGAAAGAATGAGGAAAAGGGGGAGTGAAAGAGAGGGGGGATGAATGAATAAAGATGAGGGAGAGCCAAGAAAGGAAAGAAGGAGGGAGGGAGGGAGGGAGGGAGGGAAGGAGGGAGGGGAGAAGTGGAATGGAGGGAGGAAGAAAGTCATTATAAAATCAGACCTATACAAATTATGGCTAATACTGATTGATAACCTAATAGGATCTGGACTCCCCCAGGAGCAGGCCTCTGGCCATGCCTATTGGGGGTTATCTACATTAGGTTAGCATCCTCACCATGGAACTGAGACAGAATAAATCCTTTCTCCTTAAGGTACTTCTGTCAGGCTATCCTATCATAGCAACAGAAAACAAAACTAAGACATATCATTTCCACATGTCTACATATAATGTCATTGAAGTTGTGAATTGTAGGGCTCTGAAGCTTTCTAAGGGGGCAGGAGCACTGCTGTGTAGGTATTGAGGCCTTAACTAGGAAGAATTGGGCAGAGCTGACCTGAAGGCTGAGATCCTGGATCACCTGAAGGGATGTGTGGTGTTGGATGCAGGCTAGCGCCTCTGCAGTGGCCATCAAGACTCATGGTCCTTCTCCATGGTTGCTTGGGCTTCTCCCCATCACAGTGACTCAATCCCAAGAGAAAGCCTGGGTCTTCTGATATAGCATAAAGCTGCCGTCACCACCCTCCCGCTTTATGCTATATCAGAAGACACGAAGAGTAAATTACTCCTTTCCTCTTTTCTTCTTTCTTCTGCAACTCCATCCTCAAAGGATTCTAGAACCTACTCCAAGGGAGACAAACCAGAAGTCCACATATCAGTAGCACCTCCAGCTGGTCCTGAGAAGTGTCCGCACACCAAGCTCCGACATTTTCCCCCACCAGACTCCACTCTCTCCCTGTGCTCACCGCAGCCTAAGGAGTTCCAAGCAACACTTTTCCCCTTCCCCATTTCAGCCAAGAGGCCTTGATCCGAGGACTAATCCCAAAATATCCATTCACACAGCCATTTTCATCAAGACAAAGCAAAATAAACCAAAGGTCTCTAGTAGGTGTACCTGAAGAGTTTCCTCTCGTACACTAGATAGTCAGAGGTTGACTAACGTTCAAGCCTGTACAAAAGTGGCAGAAGAAAAACATCTCTGAAGGTTTGCTGATGACAAACCCCTAAGGATAGCTTTAGGACAAACCACCTTAGAGCCCCAAATTGGAATGAAGTTGTTTGATGCATACAAGTAGGACCCATTTGGCAATAATTCAAGCTTATAACAACAAACATTAAAAACAATGCAGGGGTGACTTCCTTGCTTTCTGTTAAACATGCTCCTTTTATTAATGGGACTTCCTTGAAGGATTTAAGTGTTGGCTTATAGATTGGCAGGAACTAAGAGACAGAAAAGTATAAAGTGAAGGGTTGGGCTCACAGCCAGGCCAGGATGAATCACAAACCAAGACAAACTTCTGAAGCTAAGCACCAGCATTATGGAAAAGGGATTTGCACCGTGCACACACACTTTAAATGGCAAGCCAGGAGCCCATTCACTACATAAAGTCAAGAATCCCTACGATGCAGACCCAAGACCGCATTCCAGGCTTGCCGAGTAACGTGAACAAATGCGCAGAATCAACAAGACATGGATGGTGCGCTTAAGGGATGAGAAGAAGACAGACATGCCTGGAGAAGAGGGTGTGTGTGTGTGTGTGTGTGTGTGTGTGTGTGTCGGGAAACAGAAGCAAATTAAGCTGGCCAGGTAGGGTGGGGCCATGAGAGCAGGCTTTGAAAGCCAACCCTGCTTTCACTGCGATCAGAAAGGAGTTTTAAGAAGATTAATCTGGTAGAGGCATTTGAGGACAGGATAGACACAAGGGCAGCAGCCAGAGGGCCGCCACAGCTGTGACACCACAGGGCAGAGCAGAAAGACTGAGGCTCCATGTCCTACATTTCCTCTCTGGAGGAAATCTATCATCCATTCGTCAGGCCCAGACTGTGCTCAGCTTTGCCCATCTTTGGAAAAATGCTACTTCTACACTTGGTTTGATTTTTTTTTTTACTACAATGGGATAGCTTTTTGAGAATTTCATACATGTATACGATGTATTTTAATAATACTCACTTCTCAGATACATGCTCCATTTCCTACCCCATCCCAACTCATGTCTTTTTTCATTTCTGTCTTTCTTCTCCTTTTTTTTTAATAACTCACAAAGTCCAAGTTATGCTGTCCATATGCTCATGAGTGTTGGGTCATATACTAGAGAATGGTCAACCTATCATGGCCATACCCTTAAAGAAAACTGACTGTTCTTCCCCTGGAAGCCATCAATTGTCAATAGCTCCTCAGAAGCCTTCAATTGTCAATAGCTCCTCAGTTGGCTGTGGAGGCTCATAAATGCCTGCCCACTCCATGCTGGAATATTTTGACTGGCTTGATCTTGTGCAGGCAGCTATGGATGCTTGAGTTCATGAGTACAGTGGCCCCATCAAGGCTAGAAGACACTGCTCTGATCTGGTCTTCTCCACCCTCTGGCTCTTAGAACCTCTCTGCCACTCTTACAAGATGGTCCCCAAGCCTTTCATGGAGGAGGCTACACTTGATTTCAATGGGTCATATACTAGAGAATGGTCAACCTATCATGGCCATACCCTTAAAGAAAACTGACTGTTCTTCCCCTGGAAGCCATCAATTGTCAATAGCTCCTCAGAAGCCTTCAATTGTCAATAGCTCCTCAGTTGGCTATGGAGGCTCATAAATGCCAGCTTCTTGGGATTACAAGCACCTCTTCAACTCTCTTTCCGTCTCCTTAAAGTCTGTGTTGTTAGGGTAGGACGTCAAAGAGGATAAATCTAAGGTCATTCGAGATAGAATTGAAAATTAATAGGACTAATTGTCTAAACCAATCAAACCTTAAACATATAAGAGCAGAGTTGTCATTCAGACTTGAACCCTAAAGAAGTCATATTCTTTTTATGACACACTCAATGACCGAGTCTTCATACTGCTTTAACTTACTTTTAAATCCACCTATCTTGTAGGTGTTGGAGGCAAAAGAAGGAAAGAACAAACACAAAATGCATTTGATCCCTTTCTGCAAGTGTAAATGGGCTTTAAAAAATATTCCAAGAGGGGAGCTGGGGAAACGACTCCACGGTGAAGAGTGCATACTACTCTTACAAAGACCTGGATTCAACACCCAGCACCTACATAGGGGCTCGCACCATCTGCAGCTCCAGTTCCAGAGGATTTAACATTCTCTTCTGGCCTCTGAAGGCACCAGGCACGCATGTGGTACACATAAAAATATTCAGGCAAAACACTACATATACAAAACGAAAGCAAGGTGACACAGTGTTTAATCTCAGCATTGGGAGGCAGAGGTAGGGGGATCTCTAGGAATTCAAAGCCAGACTTGTTTACATAGCAAGCGCCAAGACAGCCACAATTACATAGAGAGACTTTGTCTCAAAAAAACCAAAATGATGATGATGATGATGATGAAGATGATGACGAAAATAATGAAAATCTCTAAAGGGAAACTGCAAAGAAAGAAAAACATGGAGGTTTGAAGCAAAGCCAGTAGCTCAGTTTAGCTGCCAGAAAGACCCTCTGGAAAGAACAGCTTTGTTCCGCTCAACAGGCCTGAGCTGCAGACAGAAGTTACCAAGAGAGTCCCTGCTCTCAAGTGGCCCTGGGGCAATAGAGCAGCCTCCAGGTCCAGCTGCTCTAATAAAAGATAATATTAACATCAGGGTCTGTGGTGGTTTGAATGAGAGTGGCCCCCATGGGCTCATATATTTGAGCACTTGGTCCCCAGCTGTTGGAACTATTTGGAAAGGATTAAGAGGTGTGGCCTTGTTCAAGAGGTGTATCACTAGGGGAGGGCTTTGAGATTTCAAAATCCCATTCCATCCCCAGTTAGCTCTCTGCCTGTACCATTCCCAGTGAGCTCTCTGCCTCATGGCTGTGTCTCAAGATGTGCTCTCCCAGCTATTCCTCCATCACTGTGCCTGCCTGCCACCATGCTCTCTGCCATGATGGTCATTCACCCTCTGAAACCATAGGTCCCAAATAAACAGTTTCTTTTGTCAGTGGCCTTACATGGTGTCTTATCAGAATAATAGAAAAGTAACTAAGACAAGGTCTAATCCACATTTTTCATGACCTATGGTGCCAGAGACCATAAATTCCTTACTAAGCAGCTATTGGCTTTTCTGCCTTTCCCAGATGCCCTTGCAGTTAGATTAGAGCCATGTTTCATTAGCTTTGGCCAATGAAACCTGAGAGGAAGTAACCTGGTGCAGACTGTTTTCAAACCTGGTGCTCTGGGGCCCAGTGTGGTCCTTGGTTTCCTCTTCATAGGTTTCAGGGAACACAGAAGTGATACAACAGTGTGATGTGTTCTCAAGATGAAGAACGATGAGAGCCAGTCATCACCTGAAGAAGGGAGCTGGAGAGAGTCGCTAGACTCCCATGAGGATGCTGTAAAACCAAGACACGTGAAGTTAACCTCTGAGGCTTGGGGTTTCATTTGTTACAATTGGGCTGTTTCTTTACTAACATTCTCACCTAAAATCTGGAACAATTGCACTGTGGATGACAATGGCTAACAGCAATGGTGACATAGAGTTCAGGGCTTTCATAGTGACAGCAGCCTGGGTGAGGTTAACGGAAGGGCTGGAAGTGGAGCATTCCTTTCCGTGCCTGTGAAGTCACCTAGCCTTGCTCTGGGATTTTGATAAGCACACACTCTTGGTACACAAAGGAGCCACACTACAGTTTCTACAGTTTCTTTTTCCTTCTTTTTTGATGCTCAGCTATTCCTATTATTGACTAATGGCAATTTCAACACATACTCAGCCAACTCAACACCTCTTCATTGATGTGCACTTCTCCACAGCACGAAGGAATCGATGTACACAATCATTTTTCTATTAATGGGCACATAAAGTGTTTGAAGCTGTGATTAACATGTTTGAAATGCCACTCGAGGATTGGGTACCTGCAAGGGGACTTCTGGGGTCAAAGGGTATGCATATGTTTAGATTAAACAAACATGACCAAACTGCCAGTCAAGAGTTACACTAACTTACATCAACAGTCTGTAAACTCTCTAATTCCTTTTCTTTTTTCTGATAAGGAATGTGGAAAACTTGCAGACTGAAGAATTTTATGTTAGTAACCATGTGGCATTTACTTGATGGGAGTCACCTCCCTCACTCGTTCCATTGCAAAGGGAGAAGAGCTGGTTCCTCAGGACCAACCTTTCCCAGTTCTGACAGAGGGGTTTCTTAGTTCCTTTCATGAACAGTGACCTCTGCGTCTTTAAGCGTCATAATGCCCAGGCCAGACCACCCAGAAGTGTTGACATAGAATCACAATGGAGCCCAGAGGAACCACAGGAGATGAAGAAGGTGATCACTGGGAGTAGACGGGGTGCATCTAAAACATTTGGGAATCAAGATAAAAAGGCTGAACGTAATGTTTTGATTTTTTTAAGTCTAAATCAATGCAAAAACAAACAAAAAGAGGCAAAATTGATCTTACTGATTTTTCCTTTTGTCCCACACAGGCTTCCACAGAATTCAGGATAGCCCAGAGAAGCAACCATTCTAAGAGTTCTAGGAGACTTTTAGATATGCGTGCACCTTAAGTTGTTGCCAGGGTGTTGGGGAGATGGCTCTGTGGTTAAGAGCACTGGCTGCTCTTCTAGAAGGTCCAGGTTTAGTTCCCAGCACCCACATGGCAGCTCCTGACTGTCTGTGACTCCTGTTCCAAAGGGATCTGATACCTTCTGCTGGTCTGCACAGGTGCCAGGCACACATGTAGAGCACATACATACATGCAGGCCAAACACCCATTCACATAAAAAGTAGTAAAATAAATCCCTGCTGGGGTTTCCTTAAGGAGCCCACAGACCCACTCAGAGACTAATGTTTATTATTTCTGAGTGGTCAATGGGCTTGCCGCCTAGCCCAGGGACACTCCTATCTTGCTGTCTCCACACAGCACTGGGATTATAAGTAGGCCCTGCCACACTCAGCTTTTCACATGGATACTGATGCCAGGTCCTCAGGTCCTCCTGCTGGCCTAGCAAGGTTCCCACCAGCTGCACCATCTTCCCCAGCCCTTTATTGGCTTAAGGCTTTTAAGAGGAAAGGATAAGCATTTACGGGGTACCTGTCTTGAGTGATATTATGAGAAGGGCACTCTCAAGCATTATCTCAGTTAAACTTGTGTAATTTGAATGAGAAAACTAAATCACAGATTTTCCCCCAGTCCCAGAGCATACCAGGGGCTGGTCTGGGCTTTGGGCCCACTCTCCTTTGTGTATGAATACATTGGCTAATGATGACTTACCTCAGGAAAGACACCTCCTATTTCTGAACACAGATCTTGCCCTTAACCCCTAAGGGCAGATGCTCCTTCTAATTTCCACCCTGGCTGTGTACCCAAGTTAAAAACAGCCAAATTTTAAGAGGATGGAGATGGGGTTCACTGTCAAATCACTCCCCCAACATGCTGCCTGCCTAGTGTGCTGCCTGGTTTTTTTGTCAACTTGACACAAACCTAGACTTACCTGTGAAAAGAAAATCTTAATTGAGAAAAGGCCCCCAAAGGCCTATAAGCAGTCTGTGGGGATGTTGTCTCAATGGTTTACACTGGAGGGCGTGGTCCATTGGGGGTGGTACCATTCCTGGGCAGGGTGGAGACAGAAGCAGGCTGTTCAAACCTTGGTGAGCAAGCCAGTAAGCAGCATCTCTCCAAGGCCTCTGCGTTAGTTCCTGCCTTCAGGTTCCTATCTCGAGCTCCTGACCTGACTCCGAGGATGATAACTACACGCCATGAGATCAAACAAACCCTTCCCTTCCCTAGTTGCTTTTGGTCCTGGTGTTTTATCACAGCAATAGAAACCCTAAGACACCTAGCATGCACAGGGCCCACATTCAAACCGATACAAGACAGAAACCTTGTTCTTAGCTCAGCCTAAACTTACGGCCTTCAGTGAACCATTTGTTTCTCCTGCCTGGGCTCAGGACACCCACGCTGCCTCCTACCCTGTGCTTCTGACCTCCCCCACCTGTCTCCACCAAATGGCATCCCTCTTCTTCTCCCTAGCAAGGCAGGTACCAAAGCAACACAAGTCCTTTTCCTTGCATGTCAGCATGCCTACAGCCTAGGCGCTCCTCCCTGTGACTTTAGGCCCTAACTTTCCAAGCTGGTATGCACAGAAGCCCCCGCCCCGCGCACCCAGGGGTGGGGAGTGGCGCATGATGCTAAATACAGCAGCTTTACAGAAGGGCTCTCAGTTCCTATGCTGAGGAATCTTTGGAAACCTCAGAATGGTGCTTTTTAGCCTTCCTAATGCTGTGACCCTTTCGTACATACCGTTCCTCATGTGGTGACCCCCGACCATTAGATTATTTTCATTGTTACTTCATAACCATAATTTTGCTACTGCTATTAATTGTAATGTAAATATCTGTGTTTTCTGACAGTCTTGGGTGAGCCCTATGAAAGGGTTGTTTGACACCCCCCCCCTGCAAGGGGGTCGAGATCCACATGTTGAGAACCTTGGGGGCTCGGTAGCTACACCACTTTCTGCTAGGTTCAGTGTAAAGGCCACCTGGCCAGGCCTGTCCAAATCTTGGAGATTTGACTGCTGAAGGGAAGGAAGCAGAAGGCTAGAGGAAGCCCCTTCTCAGAATATTCCACCGCTATGAAGTTTCATCCCCAGAATCTGCCCAGCCAACCCTGTCCTTTACCCAGAGTAACTCCCTCAAGGAACAATGTCGCCTCTGGGAGACTCACACCAGGCTGTCTCCATGAATTTGCAAGTTGCCTTCTTATCCCCACTTGGCAGGCAGAGTGTGAATCTGGGAGAGGCAGGAATCAATAACCTCATTTTTGCCCCATCCCCTCCTTCCCGTCCACCTCACTACCCAGAAACAGAAAATTCGTGTTCCCACGAAAATGCCTTTTGTCTCACCTGCCAGATTAAGCATTGATTTAGCATTGATATGTGGAATTTTATAAACATCAAAAAGCACACACATGTGGAATCACACCCATACCAAACAATGATCGATTATCTTCAACTATGTCCACAGTCCCTGATGCCAAAACAATGCCATTCAAGGAAGCCTGTCACCAACTTGAGCTGCCACATAGCAGAAGAGTTAAAGAGCGCCACTTCTGGGTCCTAACTGGTGGCCTTGATGTCTGTAGCCAGTCATTTACCATTAGCAGGAATGTCACCCAGGACTTGGATACTGTGCCCTAAACCAAAATGAGACCCTCCGCACTCTCCGCCCCCATGATTCTCTGTCTAGAAAATCTACACCCTTCATTTTCAGACTGTTTGGCTGTTCCCTTTCTTCCCTATCACAGAGGCAAGGACCCAGGCCAGCCCCAGACACGGGTCTTGGAAGACATTTGACTTAAACACGCTTAAGTCTAAAGTTGGTGTGGGGTGCATCCTAGCTTCCAGAGCCAGGGTGCTCGTAATCTCAAACAGTGCGTGACAGTTTCCCAGGGTGATGGACACGCCAGCAACTCCAGTCGTGTTACGCATGTCGCTCTCTGTGTATGTGGAAGGTTCCCCGTGCTGTCTCTCTCAGGCTGCTCACCCTCCACACACTACCGGTATTCTGGTCCGTGTAACTCTTTGTGGCAAGGGGCTCCCCACATGCACACCAGCAGCCCCATACTCAACTCACTGTTTTACATGTTTTTGCTATTATTATTTCATTTCCTTTGAGGGGAGGAGGTGCATGTGTACATGCGCTCATGCGCATGCTTGGAGGCCAGAGGAGAAAACCAGTCGTCCTTCCCTGTCTTATTCCTTGAGATGGTTTCTCTCACTGAACCTAGAGCCCCAGCAAGCCCCTTGTCTCCCCTTCCCACGGTACTGCGGTTACAGGTAAGCGTATGACTCTGTCTGGCTTTTTATGTGAGAAGTAAGGATTCGAACTTGGGATCTTTGTGATTATACAACAAGCACGCTTGCCCGTTCAGTCATATTCTCAGCCCAGAACTCCTCTATTCATAGCCACGAAAGCTGTCTCTAGACATGGGCCAATGTCCCGTAGGGTGAAGGAAACAATGTCACCCTCAGATGGGACGCACAACCCTCTCTCTCAAATCCACAGGGAATGAAAGGCAGAGCCTACCAGGCAGAAAGTCCTCATTCGTGTGGCTGGTGAGTCACCCGTCCTGTCTTTGGGCTAGGAAGCTCTTAAACTTCAGCATTCTGTCACAAGGCACCCTGTCCGGGTGGCATGGATTTCACAAGCTGCCGATTCCCTCCCTGGAAGGAGGAGGCATAGCCTGGGGTAGGGGGAGACATGGGGCCAAGGGTGTACAGGGGCAGAAAGAGGAGGGCTGCAAAGGGAGGGGAGAAAAGGAAAGGGGGTTGCTACTGAGTTCCATGCAACGTTGAGACCCAACGTCTCAAGCTCCCATTTCTCTCATCCTGTCAGAGTTCCTTTACACAACCGAAGCCTGGAAACCTCTCTGCTTGCCAGGCACATGCTTACACAGGTTACCCGTGATGAGGCAAATCAGACTTGGGGAGGTGAATGGTTTGCCATGTCACATGGCCAATGCCTCATGTGCCCCATGACTCTCAAAAGTGGGGTCACCAGGACATTAAACAACCCTCTGAACAGGTGTTTCCACAGGTATAAAGTCAGGGAAGATCTTGAACTAAATACAAAGCTTTCTTCTTAGCTGACTTCCAGACACTGCGTCAGGGTAGCCTAATTCAATATTTCTCTATTATAGTCACTTAATAAATGCTTTGTGGTCATTTTCTCCCCCCAAAGACCCTGTCATCTCAAATGGCAGGGGTACTCTCATTTCCCAGTTCTTCCATGGGGCCAAACAGACTAGCCTGGAGGCCAAGGGACACATGGGAGGCCACACTGTCCCTCTCACAGCCAACTGTGGGACTCCCACAGGAAACACAGCATAGAAGACAGACTCCTGGGCCGTGCACCAAGGAGCCAGACTTCGGTCTGTTGAGTGACCTCGGCAAACTGTTACCCTCACTGGCCCTCAGGTACCCCATCTGACCAAGGAAAATCCAGCCTCCAGCCTCTGGCCTGACTTGAGATGTGCAAAACGAGTACATCCCCTCACCCCAAACCTCTGAACAGCTCTCTCAGAGAAGGCCAGTTGCTACTTCCCCAAAGCTGATCTGCTCCAGGCTGGTTTTGACAGATAATGTTCTTACGAATCTTAGCTAGAGACATATGGGCACAGGACAGGCTCTGAGACCAGTTGAAGATAGGGTCTCCCTCTCTGCAGCCATCATGCTGGAGAAACCACACTCCCGGAGCTGATTCAGACCCAGCCTGGCTTGCTCTAATAGATAGATAGATAGATAGATAGATAGATAGATAGATAGATAGATAGATAGATAGATAGATAGATAGGTAGGTAGGTAGGTAGGTAGGTAGGTAGGTAGGTAGGTAGGTAGGTAGATAGATAGATAGATAGATAGATAGATAGATAGATAGATAGATAGATAGATAGATAGATAGATAGATAGGTAGGTAGGTAGGTAGGTAGGTAGATAGATAGATAGATAGATAGATAGATAGATAGATAGATAGATAGATAGATAGGTAAATACACACACCATCTTCCAATGAAAAGGAGAGTCTTGATTGTGATTTTTCAAATGTGTAATCCTCTGTCTTGGTTTTTTTATCCAACTATCTCTTCTTGCCCTAGAAAGACAAGCATGGTGGCAGGGACATCAGAATAAGGGGAAATTGCAGAGGGAAGAAGTCTTCAAGAGAGACTGGCCACAGGTGTGCAGGCCAAGGGATGCAAAGACAATCCAAAGTTCTGGACTGAGGGACAGAAGCTGCTCGCCTCTCTCCTGTACATATTGGTAATCCCCATAGTGGGAAAGCAGAGATCAGCCCAGGCCCTGTGAGAAGCCAGCTGCTATAACAAAATGTCACAGACTGATGGCTCATCACCAACAAAAGTGTACTTCTTTACAGTTCTAGAAGCTAGGGAGTTCAAAATAAAGGTGCCCATCAACCCAGGGTCTGTGAGGGTCCTTTCCTCTTTGAGCACCATGTTCTTGCTGTACTTCTTGTGGCAAAAGGGGTTCAGGGTCTCTCTGGGGCCTCTTTTATAAAAGCACAAATCCCACCTTTAGGGCTCTGGTCAGTGTCCTCAGCTACCAAACGAAGGCAGCAATCTTTGGACTAGGAAACCCACTCTGAGTGTAGCACACACCAGCAGTCCCAGCATGTAGAAGGCAGAGGTCAGAGAATCACAAGTTCGAGACCAGCCTGGGCTACACGGTGAGTGGGAGACCAGCCTAGGCCAAATAGTAAAACTCACACATACTCTCACACACATGCATGCTCGCGTATGTACAGACTAGGAGATCCCTCCCAGATCTAATCTATAAATAATTGTCCTGTGCCATGTAATCAAAGTATACACATAGATATAGCTCATATTAATTCAATTTTTTTCTCTTTCATACTATTCTGTTTCTGAAAAACCAAATCTCTTGCATTAGTCACTTTTTTCAATTCTGTGGCAAAAGAGACTTAAGGGTGTGTTTCTTTAATTCACAGTTTGAGGGTGTGGTCCATGGTGGCAGAGAAGTTGCGGCACACATGAGGCAGTTGGTCATGTTGGATCCTCTGTTAGTGAGTCAAGAGAGAAACAGATTGAGGCTCCACTCACTTTCTCCTTGTTATACAATCCAGGACCCTGGCCCAGGATAACCCAGTTATCCCAGCCTGGTAACGCCTTCATAGACATTTGTCCCCAAGGTGATTCTAGACCTTGTCAAATAGACAACAAATACTACATATAACCATTACACATCTTCACAACCAAGGTCCAGAACTGCTCTCTGGAGACTTCAATCCAATCCAAGAATAGAGAATTTTTACATCACAGAGGGCCCTGTCTCCATCTCTCCCAGCAAGCAGAGGAATCCAAGACTTTGGTCAGCATATCAGTGACAAGTCACTGCCCTGTGGTATGACTGAGAAGCAGTTCATGGTTTCTGAGATGTCCTTGCTGGCCCACATCCCCTTGTTTACATCACTGAGATGCCCAGGATAGCCACGAAAACAATCAGTTTGTAAAAGTTCTCATTTTTACTACAGCCTGTGCTACCAAGGGCTAGTCACTGAGTGAGGAACAGCTGGCCAGATGTGCCTCCAGCAGTAGCAGCCACAAGCCACCAGCCTTCGCCTAGGGGCTTTAATGCCATGTGGTGACCAGGGCCTCAGGAGAAACTCTCTGCTTCCTTGAGAAAGCTCACCTGTTTGGTCATAGAAACTTGGTTGGGACTGACTTTGAACCAAAGTGAACAGAGGAGGCTGTGGTTATTGCTTTCCTCTCAGAAGGCCATAGACTCTTAGAAAATCGATTTCTTCATTCCTCAATCAGGTTTGCACACAAAGGAGCCAATTCTTCCAATATCTTTCTTCTAGGGCAGTAGCTATCCCTTTGCTTATACTTGCGTGGACTCAAGGAAGGACTTCCAAATGACCAACTTGGACAGGAATGGTCTTCAGGTTGTAGAATAGACACTGTTTTTAAGTTCTTACACTCTATCTTAGCAAGATGGCGCTTCTCAGTGCCCTGGTCCTGCAAGCCACTCCTCCCAGCCAGCTCTCCTAGCCTGGCCCTTGCTCCAATCCAGTTTTCCAGACCTATTGTATTATTTCTTTATTAAAGATTAACTTTTATTTTAAAATTATGTGTGCACATGAGTGCAGTACCCATGGGAGGCAGAAGAGGGCATCAGTGGTGGCTACCTGATTTAACTCAAGTCCTCCTCATGAGCAATCCGTGCTCTAAACAGCTGAACCATCTCTACAGACCTAGATCCATCCTCTTAAAAAAAACTGAGTCAAATGCCACCCTCACCAATTATCCTGGAAGAAGTTGATCTTAACCCAACACAAACTCTCTCAGCAATTTGGGCCACACAGTAGGGTGGCTTCAGCCACAGAAATGGGTTTTCTCGAAGTTCTAAAGGCTACACAGTTCTAACAGCCAATGTCTAGACGTCTAGATGTTTCCTGAGGCCTCTCTCCTTGGCTTGAAAATGACTGCTTTCTTTTCTGTGTCCTCATTTGGTCTCTCCATGTGTGCCTGTGTCCTAATCATGACTTTGCCATGGCATTTATTTGTTCAGTGTCTATGTTTCTGTGTATGCACATGCACACGTGCACACGTGCACCCATGTCAGAGGACAGCCTGCAGGAGTCCATTTTCTCCTTCCATCATGTGGGTCCCAGAAACTGAACTTAGTTTGTCAGGCTTGGTGGCAACCCCCTTAACTTGCTGAGCCACCTCACTGGCCCAAACCAACCTCTTCTTGTAAAGGCGTTAGTCGTACTAAATCAGGCCCCAAAAGCACTTCATTTTGCCTCACTTGGTACTTTAAAGCCTCTGTCTCCAAATAGTGACATTCTAAAGTCCTGGGGGTGAGGACCTTAGCTCATAAACCTGCAGAGGGGGGGAATCTGCCGCTGTAAAGGAAGTCCAAGAAGGTTTTTGTTCCTAGAATGTGGTAGAGTTCTGTGCTTATTTTTGAATGCATGAACAAATGAATCTCTTGGGATCTACATCCCTTTATATCCTGTGGTTTTGTATTGGTTGTGCATGAGTGTCACTCTGCCCTCTGGAACGCAGAGTCTGGAAGATGCTCTTTTTCCATTGGATCTTGGGCTCTAGGATTCGGCCTTGGTCAGCTGGACTAGGATGTGTTGTCGTTAAAAAAAAAGCCCTCCCCCCAAAAAAAAACTCTCTAGCTACCAGTTATGTATCCTCTAAGCCACCACCCATCCATTTCATCACTCCAAGCCCAAGCCCCAGGAGCCTGTGTATGATCCTAGCATGACCAAACCAGTCTCCTAGGGTTCTTCAGCTCCTGGCTAAAACCATGGTGTGAAACCCTTTTGTGAACTCTAAAGAGCTCCTACAAATGGTGGGTATCACTCTTCCAGCTCTTTTGTAACACACTACTTCCAGTTACTAAGGCTTCACAATAAATCACCCCCAGAATTTATTGTCTTCACTTGATCTTAGCCAAAAAGCTGGGAAGCAATAAAACATTGTTGTCTTTTGAAACATTCACAGAGGGCTAAGTGTGCCTTTCAGTGTTAACATGCACAAGCTTTGGGTTCACTCCATGCACGCGTGCATGCATGTGTACACACACACACACACACACACCTATCATGCAATTTATTTTGCTCACGAATGTGCAATGAGAGGAGAGACCTGTCTCTGCTCCACTCAGTGTCTGCTGGAGAAGCTTCAAGGGTATGCAGGAACTCTACCATGTATGGCCTCTCCACATGGCTTGGACTTCCTCCTAACACAGTGACAGGATTCAAAATGCATCACAACAAAAGGAGAGGGCTAGGGACAGTCATGCCATCTTTTAGGACCTTTTTACAGCATTGCTTCCCTTATGTTCTTTTAATGAAGCCGTTGCAAAGTAGGCTATGACCATTGCAACAAAGACTCCTTGAAGCAGCACCCAGCACATTGGTTGGGTGAGTGAAGCTTTCTATACTTCCTGTCAGCATAGAAAGGTTCCCTCTACAAGGCTCCCTTGCCCAGTCTCTTGCTGCAAATCCTCTTTCACCTTTTCCCGGGTCATACCCTACATCTCTGAACCAGTCCACATGGTCCTGCCTTTCGCCAGAAAGGAATTAGTTTTAAACACGGGTTTAGGAGTAGACTCCTCCTAGGTTGTAGAAAGCAAATTCTCTTTTACTGTTCCACTATCTAAAAGGTGTACCCTGGGAAGCCAGAGCCAGTGGAGTCCAGTCTGGGGCTGGGGAAATTGGTGAGTCATTCAGAAACACACATGGCCCAAGGGACACCTGGCTATGTAGAAGTCAGGTCCTTATTCCCTGCTCCTCCTTGCGCTGGCCTGCCCTTCACTTCTGCCCTTCACTTCTGTTGGTGATGGGCATCCCTCCAGCGCACCCCCTTCTGGCCTGAATCAGTCATTCCCGGACCCAGCATCCTGAGCCAACAGCTCTTCACTGTGATTGCTTCCAAAGACTGGTAGAAGGGCCTGAGCAACTGTGCAGAGTCCCTTAACTGTCACACTCTCAGTAAATCTGCTTCACTGCAGGAAGCATCCAGAGAGCATTGACCTTCCTCCATGCTGTCTTCCACACACCCATTCTGATTCATCTGTTTGTCCCTGACTCTTGAGCCTGTATAATCCTTAATTATATCCTGTGGCGATGATGAAATGTCAGCCTCTTTAGTTTTTATTATAGTGTTGCTGGTCAAGGGGGTTCCAGCTGACACCACAGAGTTCCACAGAAAGCCGAGGACAGGATCCACTCCCTGGTCTCTGCTGCCATCACAAACACTCACCCACCCACACAAATACACACACACACACACACACATACACACAAAACACATGCATACACACCCCGTACATGCAGCACAGCGCTAACCTGTATACACACAAGCCCCCCCGACTCTCCCATGTATACACACACTAACATATTCACCCACATGTGTACACACTAACATATACATACACACATATGATAAGAGTTCTCATCTCTTAGAAAAAAACCTAAATTTCTTATCCTGAGAGAGGACCAGCTCTGAAATCTGAGCTGCCTAGGAATTCACCTCTCCACACTCTTCATCCCACATAAAGACAGGTCAAGCAGCATCTGGTTCCTCCAAGGCCCGCATCCCCACTTATCGGTCCTTACTACTCCCTCTACCTAGAGCAGTGGTTCTCAACCTCTAGGTCGCAACCCCCTTGGGGACAGAATGGCCCTTTCACAGGGGTCACCTAAGATCATCTGCATATCAGATGTTTACATTATGATTCATAACAGTAGCAAAATTACAGTTATGAATTACAGTTATGAAGTAGCAACAAGATAATTTTATGGTAGGGGGTCACCGCAACATGAGAAACTGTACTAAGGGGTCGCAGCAATAGGAACCCTTTAGTGGTTGAGAACCATTGCCCTAGGGCTTTCTTCCCGTCCCTCTTCAACCTTCAGCTCATAACTTGAAAAGGAGTATCCAGGGAAGCCTCTCTCCACTCCCAGATGCACAAGCTGACTCTGTTTCACACTGTCTTCACAACTCCACACTTCTTTCTCTTGACTCTCATTGCTTGAGAATGCTTGAGGTGCTATAATTACTGGGTCAATGGCTGGCTTTCTTCTCCCCCACCTCCACTTCTTCAAGCTCAGCAATGGTGGACTGTGTATACATTTGACTATCTCATGGTGTTAAAGGCACAGCATCTAGCTTAGCACAATGAGCCTGGGGGAGCTGTCCTTCCTGAACAGGCTTGGGGACTGGCTTTGGGCTTCGATTATTTCTTCCCTCTGAAGCTCAGGTTAGAATCTGGTCCTCTTGAGAGATATCGAGAAGGTGGGGACTTCATCTAATGATACGAGTTAAAGGTGGAGCCTTTTGGAAATAAATGGGGTTAGCTAAGACCATCAGCCCCTGTAAATGAATACTGGAAGCTTTGCAAGAAGAGAGAGACTGGAAAATATGTATGTACTCTCTGTCTTTTATCCTGAGATATCCTTCACAGCCTCGAGACATGGCCAACAAGAGAGCTATCACTAGATGTGGTAACTCAGCCTTGCGTCTCCAGAACCATAAGCCAAAACAAACCTCTTTTCTTTTTAACTTTCATGGTCTCTAGCAATCCACAACAGAAAACACATTAAGATAATGTCTTACTCTAGGCTACTATAACAAAATACCCGAGGCTGGGTAAATTGTAAAGAAAGAGAGTTTTGTTTTTCTATTGAAGCGAAAGGCAGTGGAGAAAAAGAAAGAGCAACTGTGGAAAGGGAGTGAAACAGGAAGAGACTGTATACAGGGTTCCTGCTTCTCAGCCAGGGCACATGGTCCTGGGGTCTTTCCCATATGCTCAGGAATGATAAAAGCATTGGAACAAACTTCTGAGAGAGTCAGTTTTACTTCTTAATATCGTTTTTTACATTTTTTTAGAAGGAAAGAGAATTCTGATGGATGTCAGATGAAATGTCTGATTAATTTTTTGTTTGTTTCATTTTCTACAGCCCAGGCTGGCCTAGAACTTGTGAACCTCCTGCCTCCGATTCCCACGTACCAAGATGCCACCATGTCCATTGAGTTTTAAGAATGTGAGACTTGAAAGACACTTTATGAGCTTATGGTATGATACTGGCACAGCTCCCTCTCTCACGTCTTCCCAGGGAACCTACGCTTGAAGCAGGAGCCTTCAGGTTCTTTACGTTAAAAAGCTGAAAATCCCTGTGACAAAGCCTGGGATTCCTCTCAACATGGTGGCAGGATTAGAGGGGACAGGATTCTAGGACTGGGCACGCCAAGACAGAGCCGGGAAAAGCTGCAGTGCTCCTCATAGCCAATGTCCCAGCCCCTTTACTGTATTCTAGTAGTCCCCAATGCCTTCCCTGAAGTCTCTGAAGGGGCAGCTATTTGCAAAAGACAGAATTAGGGGCGAGGGAGATGGCTTAATCAGGAAAGTA